>QFDD01008216.1:0-13870 GCA_006871305.1 Vachellia collinsii | reverse complement strand
TCAGTATCTGCCATAACCCAATTCAACATGACAGAACAAAACATGTTGAAATAGACAAACACTTTATAAGAGAGAAGATTGATGATGGAGTAATTGATCTAAGATACATTCCTTCAAGACAACAAATAGCAGATATTCTCACAAAGGGATTGTCCAAAGACAAGTTTGAGTTCTTTGTTGGCAAGTTAGGCATGATAAATATCTATGCACCAACTTGAGGGGGAGTGTGGATAGCAAACGGGATTATAGGAGAATTTGTAGGACCTAATTGTAATCATTATTAGAGATTTATTTTTTGAATCAGGATCCCATCATTCTCGGGCACCCATTAATAGCTGATCCCTCTTGCCCATGTATATATGTAACCTACAGTGCAGACTGAAATAAATCGGAGAATCATCATCTTCTTCTCAGGTCGACCTCGTTCCACACTTATCATGGCAGAAAGATACGATAGTAAAAATCTAGTGATATAATGCCTTCTACAATAACTAAACTAATTGTCAAAAGGCTGCTAAATAATAATAAATGGCAATGCTGCTAAGTAACTGTTATGACCCTTGATCACAAACTTTAAAAGAAGACAGATTTATACTTGAATATTGGAATAAAAATTAAAACACATTACATTCCTAAACAAAACATTCACTGTTACACTGATATAGGGAGGCTCACGGTTACAAACTTGACACTAAACATAAGTTACAAATCACACATACAAGTAATACACTAAAACAGACTCACGAAAATGTACACCAAACCATACATAAAATATGATGAAGAAAGACCACCATTCTCCACCCCTACCTATCTTTCAAGAGGATTTGCTCTCTCCACTCCAAAGGCCTCAGCCATTAGCCACTCTATTTCTTCAATATTCTTCCCTGCCTCGTACTAGAATTAAGGGAAGCTTTATAGAACCCAAACAATGACTCTCACAGTCCCCAACCTATACACTTTGACCACAGCCATGCTACAGCCACCCTATTTTCTATTTCTTTCTTCCAAATGGTAAGTCAAAGTGCTGACCAACAAAAAGTATCTTTCCCTTGTCATGTCTTCTCCTAGGTTTCCAAAAGGGGTCCTAAGTCCTAACATTACCCTCCTCTTGAAGCTTCATATTGTCCTCAAAGATGAGCAACATAAACAGCTTTTTGACTCATGATGTGTGGGTGTCCAAAGTCTTCAAGCTTCTGTAAGTATGGAGTCAGTTTTTTCTGCACCAAAATATTTTCTTTGAATTCAGCTCCTTCGATAATCATGCCATACTTCATCAAACCCCTGGCAATATTTTCAACTTCGATCCTTAAGAACAGCCAGTAAAGTAAAAAAGCAAGTCCTTCTAATATCTTAAAAATGATTTATTTATTTATTTTTTAACTCCCAGCACTCTCCTTTAAGCTGGAAAATAAATATGAATCTTATCTAGCTTGGATCTAATCTTCCAAGCATTGCGAATTTTACCTTAGATATAGTCCTGCTTGACATAGGATCCTATAAACCACAATTTTTTCTCAAGTAGTATAATCCTTATTTCTAAGTAACTTTTGTGATAATTCTCACTGGTCTTGATCTCCAATTTTTTGTTTTGTAATAGACTTTCCAACAAACTTCCTCAATGTGGCCTGGTTTTTGGCATTGACCTAGCCTTAGACTGTCTTCTCTGTTAAATGCCAATTAGGCTGAGTACCACTCCATGCCATAGCAGATTATTGAATGTTCATTTAGGTGGTTCTTTTTGTACTTTCCTTAACCCTCAGTTTCAAACCACACCTGTGAGGAAGTCTCTTTAAGGGATTGAAGTGGTGTGCGCTTGGCCAATTCATGACCAGTTGGCTGGGAGATGCCATTAGTCCCCCAGTTGTTGTTGATTCTGAGAGCTGAATAGTTCATCTACAAAAAGGGTTTGGAATGTAAGGTTGTGATGTCTAAAATCCCAAGGAAGTAGTCAGTGCAAATTTTAAATTAAAAACAAAGTCAGCTTGATGTAACTGCAAGGTCAAAATAAAAGCTCAACAATTACCAAATAAATACCAGCACAAGAAGAGTATCATGGGATGCAAGATTTCGGGTCTGGTTGGAAACAGGAAGACTATGTGCCAGCCGAAGACGGTGATGGAAGGGAAGATGGTGGAAAGGAAAGTAAACAAGAAAACAAAGCCACTGTCCTCACCCTCTTAGCTGATGGTTTTCTCTGGCTGGATAATATCCAGTCAAGATTTGGAAAAGAGGAGGGAAGGTGGTTTTCTTGGTTGAGCAGTTCATAGCAAAGGAATGGGGAGAGCTGCAATGACCAATTTCCCTTATAGCATAGAATTTCTGAAATCAGTGATGCTGGAATTTGAGAGTCACCAGAGCAGTAGCAAGTGCCTATAGTGAAGTTCTGAGTTTAGTTAGGCCAACTCATTCCCTCCCATCCCATATTCTTTGTATTCTCCTTTCTAAACGTTAGATTTTTACCTCAGTTCTGCCAAACTAGATGAACGGTTTATCTATCAAAGTCCTTCAGAATTTTAAGGTGGAGGGCAATGGAACAGCTAAATCGGGAACCTTGGGGGGGGGGGGATGGGGTGAAAGAGGGAGGTCTAGCAAATGGACTTACTTGGCATGTTCTAGATATTATCCAATTAATCTTTATAATAGCGAATTAAAATTTTTTAAATATTACTTTCGTTTATATATATTTCCCCCCCCCCCTTCTTGCTCCCTTATTGCTGATTTTGGTGGCATAATCTACTTTGTTGAGCACTTGTTTATCGCATACCAATCTTGCCTTCTCCTACCTTATCTTCTTATTAATTTTGCCTTCTACGATCTTATCATTTCCTCTTACTGTTGATTAATATTTTGATAACTAGACTGATTCTTTTGTCCATGCAAGATCGTTTTTAAAACCCCTGAACATGCCCTCTGCTTAAGAGAGAAAGGATTCCTCTAGAATGAATCCATCGTCTAATGTCCTGTGCTTGATGTCAACGGAAGATTGTTTATTGAAAGAAACATTGAAAACTCCTTTTCTTTTCAACAGTTCTTTGCTTTGTTTGGTATTTTATATTCTGTATCATCAATGAGAACAAAATTATCAGATATTGCTTTGCTGTCTGATGAGGTCTTTAATTTTATGATCGTGACATGCTTACTCTTTGATGCTCTTGCAGATGCTATTGGATACCCAAGCTGTTAAGACTATCCTTCTAGAAGTTCCTTCCCTTGGTAGACAGGTGATTTAGCTCATGCAAATGCAAATGTGTAGTCACAACAACTATATTCTGTTTGAGTACATGTGCCCCTTGTATTTATTTCTGAATCGCAAGGTTAAAAAAAACCGGACCGGGCATTGAACTGGTTCAGGTAGAGGTTTAAGGGTTAATGGGTTTGATCAGGGTCAACCTGAGGTTAAACCGACCATATTAATATAGTAACATTTAATTGACAATATTAAAATACAACAAGTTTAATAATTCTTAATTTCAAAATATTGATCCTTATAAATTACAATCCTTCAATTACTGTAATTTATAATTATTAATAATCAAAAGTATCATTAAATTCATTCAGTTAATTAATAATCCCTTACCCACCTCCAATCAATGTTTAGCGTACCCTGCCGAAAGCACAAGGATACGATTATCATTTCCTAGAGAGTGTGACGCAATATGCTTCTGCTCTGCATCACCGTCTCCTTCAATCATTGCCTTTTCTTACTCTTTATGATGCCATGAAGCAGCTTTTAGGACACGAGCTAGTTTGGATGGACGAGATTAGCGTAGGAGGAAGCCGCAGGAAGAGATGCAAGTGTCACCATCTACTGGTAGAAGAAGAGGATGCCAACGATGAATCAAAGATGGACAGGTTCTTTGATCTCATCCACATCCTTGGATAGAGTCTCAGGAGCCTCGGTGGGTGAGTGGCCATTGCCAATGACAATAGGAACAAGCAGATCAAGCGAGGGTGGGAACCCAGGTTTGAACTCCAAGATTTCGCCAACTATCATAGCTTTGTCGCCGTCGCCTTCAATGACTGCATAGCCCCTCCTCCATCTGACCTAGACTTGACCCTTTCTCCTTGATTCCCTAATCCCTGCCTCCATTGCTCTGTTTTCCTTTCTATATTTTGTAGTTCTATTCTATCAGGTAGCATCAATGAATTTAAAACTGGACCGGACCGGTCGGGTTAACCCGGGAATCGGTGACCCGGTCACCCAACCGGTTCGGTCCTAGCACTAACCCGGGATTTGGCGACCCGGGATGAACTGGCTTGACTCGGTGTAAACCGGCCTCAACCCGGGTAACCCGAGGCAAACTGGTGGTGACCCGGGTCAAGCTTATTTTTTTAAAAAAAAAAAATCTGATTTTTTTTTTAATTTTAGTGGACTTATAATACCTTCAATTGGATTTATTGCTTTAGTTTATCATCATATTGATAATTTCTTACTTTTATTTTTAGATTACCCCAATCAAACTACCATTAACTATTAGTGATTATGTTTTAATGTTTCATTATTTTGTAGCTTTTGAATGATTATAAGAATAAACATATATTGTTAATGTTATATTTTATTATTTCTATAATCAAACAATTGTGTCAGACATGTATGTAACAAAACATTATGGACCTAGTGTCTTTTTTGTTTAAATATTATAATATTAATTTGTTTATAATTAAATATGAATATTTTTTTTTAAATTATATTATTTTAATATAACCGGTCTGACCCACGGGTTGACCCCGATCTGACCCTCTAACCCTTGACCCACTGCCTCGACCGGTTCAAGGTGCGGTCTGAGTTTTAATACCTTGGGTAGCATCTGAGATCTCCGCCCGTGTTCTCTCTTTATTCCCTTAATCTTTCATCTTGTTTGCAACTTCTCTCCCCTTAGTTTCTTCAGTCTCAAAATGGGTTGACCCGGTTGATTCAGGCCAACCCACCTCCTGCACCAACCTTTGAACCAAACCGGACCATGGACCGGTTTGAACCGGTCAGTCTGGTCCGGTTTTTTATTCTTTGCTAAATCGCATATTTTTATTACATGCTTTTCGGATGTCTATGTCACTGTTTTCTCTTACTTTTCTGTTGACATATTGATGGCCTTCCTTCCAATAACTTTGAGCAGAGCAATATCTACTGATAATTAAACTTCCCAAAAGAACACACTTAATATCACTATTATTTGATATTGGAATAAGTTGATCCCGATGATTGGACATGAAATGTCTTAGTTTTATTGATTTAGGGAATAGCAGATGGCCCAATATACCTTGGTTTGTGGATTTCGAATCATTAAAATGGAAGTGCATAGAATAGAGAGTACTTGTCGCATTTTCTGAATTACATCCCAAGATCAAGTAAGAAATGGAAACTGGCACAGTTGAGATGCTTGGAAGACAAACTAATTCGTGGGTTAGACAAAAAGATGCCAGTGCGCAATCTATGATTCGAAGAACGTGGCTGTGTTTTAGTATGCAGCATCATTTTCTTAGTCCTCACATGTGCAGTTAATTTGTGTTTGTCAGGGCCTTGTTAATTGTTCACTGATTGTACTAACATACTTTCGATTTTCTGCAACAGACATCAGGTGCTGCTAGCTATTCGAAGTTTGTAAGTCGTGAGATGAGCAAAGCAGAAGCCTTATTGAAGGTTTGTTATCAGTTACTTGGAAGACTACTATTATTTCATACAGGTCTAGATCCTCCTCCTGATTCAAGGTTGTGTAAATCACTTCTGTTTAGGTTATTCTCTCGCCCGTTGATTCTGTAGCAGATACTTACCGTGCATTGCTGCCTGAGGGTACACCCATGGAGTTTCAGAGAATCCTGGAGCTCAAGGTAATTGGCTCTTCTACTAAAATATATTCTGTTGCATTATTTCTTTGGCCTGGTCTGAGATGAAAGATTGACAATGCTGTAATCTTTGAGTAAATCAAAGTCAAGAACCTGGGAACACTCATTAGTTTGATTTTATAAAGGTTGAATCCTTCCAAAGGAAATTGACATCTACAATATATAAAATTTGTAGTGTCTACGTGCAATTTCAATGAGTCTGACATAACATTTATTCTGTATGAAGATGTTCTCACAATCGAACGTGGTTGACTGCTATTCAGCTGTTCAATTAGTTAAATATTTATTATTGATTCATTCTCAATTTCATGGATGATATTATGATGCAAAGCCTTTTGGGTTTTCGATGTCCAAGAATGTGTGGTCTGTAAGTTATGTATGTCCAAACTCCAAATAATTTTTGTTACATGATTTCAGGGACTTAAAAAAGCTGATCAACAAACGATTCTTGATGACTTCAACAAACATGGGCCTGGAATAAAGCAAACTCAGATTGCGCCGGCGGTTTCCCAGGCTGCCCCAGTGGCCCCTGCAGTGCCTGGTCCTATTTCTGTTGGACTCATGGCTTCTAGAGAGGATGTGCTTACAAGAGCAGCTGCACTTGGACGAGGAGCTGCCACTACAGGGTTCAAGAGATTCCTTGCTCTAACTGAAGCTGCCAAAGATCGGAAGGACGGACCTTTCCGGAAATTATTTAATGCATAGGGAAGACTGAAGAGGATGTGATATAAACATTTTATTTGAAAAAAATGGGGTGGAAATCAAACTCCTTTTATCAGTTATATTGTTCTAGCATTTTTCTCTCTCTATTTCTTTATGTAATTCTATTGTCCATATCTATGCTCTGTTTGGTATGCAGAAGTGTTTTTGATGGAATTGAAACTGAAAGTGGAAATAGAATTAGAAATGAGTTTTGAATTATGTTTATTAAGTTGGAGGTGATGAGATATAGTTTTAATTAAAATAAATATTTGTAATATGAAAATACTAAAATATCCTTAACTAAAAAAAAAATTCATGTAACCCTGGCATCCATAGCCACCACCGTTTGTTGCTGACAAAATTAATCACATAAACAACTAATCTAAATTCAAACTCAACCAAAAAATCAATCTAAAAAGATAGTATGGTTGCAAGTTTGTGAAACAAAGGAATCAAATTTGAGAGGCCTAAGATGATGGCACCGGTGGTTTTCAGAGAAAATGTTAGTGCCTTGTGCTCTCAAATCCATCTCAAACCTAGTGATATTAACCAAAAATCAAGATCAAAACGCTTAGATAAGTCAATCAGCAATGAGCATTGTCGTCGTTGGTGTTGCCACCCATGTTGTATATCAAAGATCGAAGGAGATGATGAATCATAGGTGGAGACAAGGCATCATGTTCCTTCAGGAGTCAAAGTCGTCTATCGTCGAATCAATTACAAGTAAGCATTGCCGTTGTTGGTGGAGGTAGGTTGTCAACATCACTAGGGCAGCCAACCACATTGCAGATAGAAGATTCTTGGTTGCAGATAATTGGTGCAACCAATTGTCGCGGTGTAGTCAAAGCCATCTGCTGTCGTCTTCACCAAACTCATCATTGTCTTCCATCATGCTCACCAGCATCTTCCACCATCCTCATCAGCTTCCTTGATAGTTGAGGAAGGGGTAAAATGGTTGTGCCCTCAATTCTCAGGAACTAGAACTGAGTTCCTGGGGGGTTGATGGAACCGACTTCCATCATTTTTATGGAAGTGGTTTCCATGGCACCAAACAACTCAAAATATTGATTCCACTTCCACTTCTTCAGTCGCAGTTCTAAAGTACCAAATGAGATACTATGTTTCCCTCGGTCTATTGGAAAGTGATTTTGTGGATGGAAAGCTTGTTAAATTGTATAACTTTTAGTGGCTTGTTCAGTATCTTTCACTTGTTAAACCATCCTTGATGTTTTTTGTTCTTACGTTCAGATGGTGCGAACCCAAAGGGAAAGATCCCAAGAACTCACAGCCAATCTGAAATATATGCATCATAAGAATGCTAAACAAAGGTTGATGATCCACTTGAACCCTTGATCACGGAAGAACAAGGATCCTAAGTGTTGGAAGACGCCACAAGGATGATTAAGCTTTGATAAGTCTATTAGTTCAATCAATAACCCTAGAGAGAAATCCACTCTCAAGTTTAAAAGTTGCAATCTTGCAAACTCAATTCAAAAACATAATCTGATAATCTAATTTCAAGAATGAAGAGTACAATGTATTTATAGAGATTACATTCTAAAATCCTATCCTTAAAAAAAATAAAATTCAATCTAAAATCTAAAAAGATAAATTCAAACTTTGAAATTGATAACTATCCTAAAATCTACAGACAAGGATATTCAAAAGAATATCTTCTATCTAATCCTATCTAATTCAAATTACAAATTTCGTATAAAAGAAATAAACTAAAGATAATAAACAATTTAGGCCCAAAATGTGATTATTTAGGCCCAAATGAGCCCTTCTATATATAGCCCATGGTCCAAGCCCTTTAATTTGAAGCCTCCAAGCCTAACATATGATCTACATGTCCATTCTCAGGCCAAATCATATTAATGACGTTCTTGGAGTCTTCTTTCTCATTGATTGCTACAAATACCATTTACTTTGTTAAAACCTCTTGCACAAGCCCATTTAATGCTTCCTTCATTCTTTTGGCTCTTGCCCTTGCAATTATTTCACTTGAAATTTCAAAAGGTTTATTTGAATTTGATGCGTCCTTTAGGATCTCATCACATATTGATCCAAACTTGGAATGTCCATAAGGACGTTATGTTTGAGCAAATTTTAGTGAAATAATAACTCAAAAGGGGTTTTGGGCCATTGATAGTAGAAAAAGAAATATAGACACTAATGAATTTAGCTTAAGGTGAATGATAAAAATTGCATTGATAAACTTGTTTGAATATAATAAAATTCAAGTGATATGGAGTGTGGGAGAGCTGAGAAAGTTGCAGAGTGCAATAAATAGTAGGAATTTTCAGAATGTCAAAAAAAATCCTCTCAGTGTGGAAAGAACCCAAAGAAATAAGTGATTTTCTTCTTCCGTCGCACATCTACCCGCCTCCAGAAATATAGGAACTAGACATTAGATCTGCGGATTTAACCATCTATCCTGAAATCTAAAGGATGTGGGAAGTGGATCTAATCTGTTAGGAAACTTCCACGTGTCCCCTAGTGTCTTCCCTTTGAACATGCTGTTGGAGTTTGTCCGTGCATAGGCTTGTATATTGGGCTTCAAATTGGTCCAGCCTAAAGTTATTTTTTGAGCATATAGGTTACCCATCGATAGAACTTGCAATATCCCTCTTTTGAGGGAAGTGTATGATGCTGTTTTGGTGCAAAGCTATTGGCTTTTAAATGGTTCGTTATAGAGATGCAAAGGAACCCTTGTATTCCCCAATTTGAAAAATCACCATTGATATTAAATGATTAAAAACTTAAATAAATAATATAAATAATAACATGATGATGACATTTTGTTAAGATACAAAGTTGGGGTCTACTTCCGTAGTGTCAAATTTGAATTTAGATTCCAAAATTAAATTTAGACTTTGCTTCACCATACCAAATTGGAATTTAGATTGTCGTGCCCAAATTTTGGTCTCCTAAATTGGGAAGGAAAAATAGTCTTCACCAAAATTTTTGAAAGGATTTTGGAAACAAAAAAACAAAGTGGTCTACTTAAATCGAATAAGGTTCGAGAGTCGATTGTATCTGGGAAAGATGTTAAGCACACCATATCACCCCGTATGTGAAAACGGTTGTCCAATGTTGACTTTTAAGAATAATATGACCAATAAAAATCTTCCAATTTCCCAAGAAAATAAAATGAATAGAAATATGAACAAAAGAAGAAAATTGTTTGTTTACAAAGAAAAATGAAAAATGACTTATTTATAAAGCTAGACTTGATCTAGGATGAGAGCCTAAAGCATATATACCGTTTAGATGGATCAAAGCCTACATAGTTCAAAGGTAGAAATGTATATCACTTAGTTGTACTTTTTAGGAAAAAGATTTTATTAAATTTAATTTTGAAAAATGGTTTTTTTATTGGTTGCTATTTTTTTATTAACAAAACCTCCTTTATCTTTATTTGAAAACAATGTTTCTTGAAATATTTTTGGATTAAACTTCTTGAGGAGATTCCCATAATCTCACATGAAAGAATAATAATTTTTTCCTGAGGAGTTTTTAAAAAACCTCACACAGCAAAAAAAAAAAAATTTGAAACCTTTTTTTAATAAAAAAAATAGAACTCTTTTTATTTTATTTTCATTTATAAAAATTGGGTCTAAATTATAAAATAAAATAAACAACCCATATTGGTACATCTGAGGATCTCAAGTTACTTATCGATGGATCTATTATCTAAGGAGGCTTTAAAAACTCACACGTTACAATATATTAAACGATTATAAAATATAATCAACATGCATAATCAATTAATTGGGACAAAGAATGTGGAATATTTTTCGATATACTTTAACTCTTATTTTGGAAGATGTAATGATTAATCTTTCTTGAAATTTGATCAACTTTTCATTTTGAACCTCCATCCATATTTGGCCCATGCAATTAAGAAAATGAGAAGAGAAAACTAACAACAAATGAATATTCCATCACTTTGTTCATAACATAAGACCTAGTTAGAGAGTTGCATTTAGTCTTAAATATAATTTTCTAATCCATTTTATCTCTTATAGTTATTAATTTTCTCATACTAATTTATTTAAGTTATAAACATATATACTCTCTACAATCTATAATATAAATTACTTCAACTAATTCATTAGATCTAAGAAATGGTCATAACTTATTAAATTTTTCTTAAATTGAAATTTTTTTAACTTTACCCATATTAAATAAGGCTTTAAAAGATAGAGAAATGATTGCATGCCTGATAACTAATATTGAAAACAAAATTTATAATGAAGCAGGGCATACCTTTTAATGCTTTTTCTCTTTTACTAATGAGAAACTCTTTAAAATTATAATATAAGATGAAGAAGTGGAATTTGTCTCTCTATATTTCTCAATTGCCTCTTTTCTTTCTCATTCCTCTTCTTCCCCCTCAACCCTTGCTCTCCTTTTTATAGCAACAGGTAGGGTTTTCTCATTAATGCACCATTTTTCTTTTAATTTTCTTTGTTATTTTTAATATTTTTCTATTCATAAAGTTACTTGATTTGAAAATAATCAAAATAAATAAGCGATTTTTTTTTTGGGCCAAAAGAAGTCAATTTTATTAATCACAAAAAAAATATTACATTCACTAATAGCCGAAGCCAAATTAAAAACACTCCAAAAAATTCCTATGGATTACAACCTAACTCACATAAACTCACAAACCAGTTCAAACACTCAAAAAATCCTGAGTTACAACCTACCACACAAAGAAACGCACCAAAACAATAAGCAAAGTAAACTAACAGTACCTAATTAAAAACAAATAAAAAAGAACAATATAAAATTCTATCAGCTTACAAGTATGTAACCAGCATTCAAACCTTTAGCCTATACCACTCCTATCATTCGCTTCATTACAGGATTACACCACCTCAGTTATGCTTGATCTTCTAGCCCCTGCATCTGCCTCCAAAATCTGAACTAAAGGGGGTGGTGGCAAATGAACCCACCCTATTGGGCCCAACCCCTTATTGCATGCCACAGCAATCCAATCTGCTGCCATGTTGCTCTTTCTATTCACTAGAGCAAATTCCACATCTATTACACTTCGAAGGCTAGCAATGATCTCTTGCATCTTCCACTTGGCTTTCCAGTTAATCCCTTCTACTGTCCTATTCCTACAACACCAGTACACTTCAGCACAATCAGTCTCCAAAATTACATTACTGATTCCCAACTCTTCTATAAGCTTCAATGCCTTCCCAACAACAAGCACTTCTGCAATTACTGGTGCATCAGCTTGTACTTTCTCTCCAAATCCCCATAAAAAATTCCCTTGGTCATTTCGACATATTATTCCTACAGCTGCATCATTTGACCAGTATGATCCATCACAGTTCACCTTTATCATTCCTGTCTTTGGGGCTTCCCATTGGCCATTCTTCTTTACTACTTCTCCTCCAACTTCCTCTTTCCCTAGCTAACCTTTTGCCAACCAGAATTCTTCAACACTTCTGCTAACTCCTTCCACTACTTTCCTTGGGTTTGGGTTCTGCTTCTCAAAAACCATGCTATTTCTTTCCTTCCAGATCAACCATATGGACCAGACCATATATGCTATTTGATAATCATTAAACTTACTATCCTTGGACAGCACCTTTCCTAACCAATCTCCTACATCTGTTAAATCTTCTTTGACAAATCTTAGGGATAGGCTACCTCCAAACCACACACATCTTGTCCAAGGACATAAAAATAGCATATGTTCAATAGTCTCAGGTTCCTCCTCACAGATCGGGCACAGGGGGGTTCTGCTGCACTTTTTCTTGAAAAGTGCTTCTCTTACTGGTAATGCTTCTACTAGGCACCTCCACAGAAAATGTAGCACTTCTGGTAGAACTTTAATTCTCCATACCTTTTTCCACATATCCTCAGGTATTTTAGTTGGAGAAATTATTCTTTGCTGTAATATTCCTTCCTTGTTGTTTGCACAATGATAGCCCCTCCTTACTTCATATTTACCATCTTTTGCTTTACACCATACCGGCTCATCCTTTCTTAGGGTGTCATACAAATGGATCTGTTCAATTTTCCCTAATATTTCCTCAGGCATCATTCCTCTTAGAGGCTCCACATTCCACCTTTCCCCCAGGATCAGGTCAGATACCCTTCACTTCTCAAGTTCATCAGTCATCTCAATGGACCGTGCTAAATTTCCTTTTACCCCTGGTACCCAATTATCTTCCCATACCCTTACCTCCTCACCTGACCCTATCTTCCATAATATATCCTTCATCAATAAATCTTTTCCTTCCAGAAGACTAGCCCAGGCCCATGAAGCTTTGCCACCCTTTTTTGCTTCCAAAAATGATTTATCTAGAAAATATATTCCCTTCAGCACCTTTGCCCATAAATCTTCAGGATGTTGAAGGATTCTCCATGCCGTTTTTGCCAGCATTGCTTCAAATTCTCTGAACCCCAACCCTCCTTCTTCTTTTCTCCTTGTCATTGACTTCCAAGCCTTCCAATGAATTCTACTGCCATCCTTATCCCCACTCCACCAAAATTTGGCTACCATACTGTTCACTACTTCCAAGTTTTCCTAGTGAATTTAAAACAATTCATTGGATAAATTGGAACCACACTTATAACTGCTTTGATCATTACTTCCCTTCCAGCAGGTGACAATAATTTTCCCTTCCAATTCTTCATCTTTCGAGCTACTTTTTCTTTAATATAAGCAAGTGCTTGGTTCTTAGTTTTTCCCCACACATTAGGCACTCCAAGGTATTTTCCTGGTTCATCAATATCATTCACCTTCAGGATTTTGCATATTTTCTGTTTGACTTCTCTAGTAGTGTTGCTTGAGAAGAAAATCCCTGATTTTGACAGATTCGCTTGTTGACCAGATGCTAAACAATACATCTTCAAAATTTCAGCAAGCCTCTCACAGTTTGCTTCCTTAGCACTCATGAAAAATAACACATCATTTGCAAAGAAACTATGTGTTATCATTGGACATCTTTGTGCTAGCCTAATCCCTTTTAATTTGCCTCCTTCCACTTCTTTACTTATCATTCTGGACATTACCTCTACAACCAATATGAATATGTAGGGAGATAAGAGATCTCCCTATCTAAGTCCCCTTCGTGGACGCAACTTAGCCACCTTCCTACCAGATAAACACAAGTTCAGCTTTACAGTAGTAGTGCACTTCATAACTAGCTCCACCCACTTCTCATAGAATCCAAATTTCAGCAAAGTGGCTCTCACAAAATCCCACTCAACTCTGTCATAAGCTTTACTCATATCCATTTTGAGTGCAAATTCACTTCTCATTGCTTTTCTCCTCCTTCTCAAATAATGGAATACC
>QFDD01008215.1:0-11964 GCA_006871305.1 Vachellia collinsii | reverse complement strand
AAATTTCTCAAAATACTCTTTTTCAAATTCATGGGTTTTTCAGACACTCTGGTGAAAAAGAGCGGGTTCTTGGGAGCATTATTTTGCTATCATTCCGATCGTAACATTTAAGGAGTCATCTTAACTCTTGGATGTCTAGGTAAACGCTAATAAACAACTCACCCTGTCTAATATTGATATGATTTAGAAGGAAGAGAGATTTCGTTATGCCATTAGATCGTGGGTGAATCCAACCCATTTTTAAAAATTTGTATATTAAAAAAAATTGATGGGTTTTTTAAAATAAAATAAGATTCCAAACTTGAACGAGTTTGGATGTTGCATCTGCCAGAATGCGTACGTTACTCACATGATCCAATCATCTCTCCTCTTTGTCTTTCACGCCACTCACATCACTAAAACACAAACACACACAGAAGGCAAGTCACGTGGGGGAGAGAAGAAGCAAAAGAAAGAGTAAAAAAAAAAAGGAAAGAGAAGAAAGAGGTAAAAGAAAAGGAAAAGGAAAAGGAATTAAAAAAGGGAAAATGATAAAAAAAAAATTCTGAAAATTGCAAAATTCTCCCCACGTTGACAAACAACTCCAACATGAATATGCGTTAAATCAATGCACTGGTAAATACCAACGACGGGATTGGGCTTATCACCTTTAAGTTAAATAAGAGTTTCCATACCATTGATGTTACAAAATTGATATAATTTAAAAAGGTTTTTTAACCATTATAAAAATAAAACAAAACCATCCTTTTGCATTAGCAAATATTCACTATATTTTTGGCAGACCCATGTGGCACTGTAAATTAGCTTTGATATTTTCTTGGAAGTGATCGAAATTTTTTTATAGTTTAACCCTCACAACTTTTATATTCTTCCACTAATGTTCATAAATAAAATAAAAAATTAATTTAGAATAAAATATAAGATTATAAATTAAAAATATTATTAAACTAACTAGAATCAACATGTAAATTGATTTACATAACATCTAAATAAAAAGTATAGAATAATATGTAAAGGTAAAATAATAAATTATGACCAATCTCTATGAGATAATTACAACAATACGCTAAAAAAATGTTAAAAAAAAAAAACAGAGAAAGGAAGTGAGATGGACTTCACAAGTTTCCTTGGAGATAATTACAACAATATGCTTCTAAAATACTTGCCATCCTTGCTGATGGGGCCAGCTATCACTGTTGCTAAAAGCCATCTAGTTGTCTACACTCCTAAGCTTGGGCTGTACAATAATTATCCAAAAAAAAGTCCTTAAATTCCATTAATTATAAGTTTTTAGTTTATTTCTATTTAATATTATTTTTTATCTTTAATATAAGAGCATGTTGATTTGTTTTTAGAGAGATTAATAAAGCTAATTAACCGATATATTTAGCATATTTCTTCAAATTAATTTTTCTGACCTATAAAATGATATAATATTTAATGATACATATAAATATTTCAGAATATATGTTATAATTAAATAATTTATTCAGTTTCTTTAAATCTACTAAAAAAAGTCAATTAACAATCACTACTACATAAAAAAAATTAACCGATAATTTTTCGCATGAAAAAATATCTTGCTTCTTGCTCATATTATCAATAATTTCATAACTAATATTATTTTTCTTTGATAAAAACTCAATATTATATTTAATTAGCAAACACTGCAATTTATTTTTGAAATATATATATATATATATTGAGAGTTTAAACTCTTAACCTTCACATACATCCCATCTCGCAATTACCAGTTTACCACTTGATGTAGCTAGCCTCTCTAGTATAGCGCAACTTTAATTTGTTTTGTCGGGCTCTTTGTTTCTATTTTTAAAAACCTTTTTCTAGTTTTAAAAATTAGAAAATAAAAAAAAATTGTTTGGGTCGATGTTTTTAATAAGTTGTTTCTTAAAAAAAACAGAAAATTGTGCTTAAAAATTTTAAGAAAAATTTTAAAAAATTAATTTTATTTATTTTTAATATTATCCTTAACGCTTAATATAAAAGCTGGTTGACTTTTTTTTGGAGATTAATGAAGCTAATTAACCGAAATATTTATCATATTTCTCTAAACTAATTTTTCTAACTTATAATCTGATATAATGTTTAATGATACACATAAATATTTTAGAATATATGTTATAATTAAAAAATTTATTTAGTTTCTTTAAATCTCCTAAAAATGTTAATTAGCTCTTATATTAAGAACTGAATATAACATACATTATATTCCATGATAACAAAACTAACATAATAATAAATGAAATAGAAGTTTCTACATTTATATAAAAAATTTAATTATGACTCATAAATAAGATAAAAAAGATTTTCCTTCTCTATATATATGTGTACACTATATAAATAGATCCTTTAGCTTTGCGTAATATTAAGCAATAATAGATATTGGATTTTTTTTATTAAAAAAAGAATAGACCATTGAAAAAGTTGAGAGCTTATCTTTTGAATAAAAGTTAAGAAACCCAACAATCGTCGATGAAATCTTGTGGATGCTTGAAATTATATATCTTGAAAATATCATTATAATTATGTAAAATTCTTCCTATCTCATCACTACATCCACACATTTCTTCACCAGAGAGAGAGAGAGAGAGAGAGAGAGAGAGAGAGAGAGAGAGAGAAGAACAATCAAATGAAGCTGAGGACAGCAGCAGATTTCGTGTATCAAAGGGAACCATTGTGATCACAAGTATTCTAAAGCCAGAGATATACATATCTGTCCCCACCGACATAAATGACATATCACTATTGAGATCATACAAACCACACAATTCTCCAGAAAGCAAACTCAATAAAGGAATCACAATAACTCATAATCAATTCTGAAGACCGTGTGTGCTTTTAGAAAGTCACAAGAGATGGCTGCAGGACATCTTGAGCATGAGCTTGAGGTAGGCGTGCCGGCGAACGAGGCGTGGGACCTCATCGGCACGCTTCGATACGGAGAGCTCGTTGAGAAAGAGATGCCAAGTCTGTTTCAGAAGGTCGAGCTTGTTGAAGGTGATGGAGGAGTTGGAACTGTCATCAAATTAACATTTGTACCTGGTAATTAAATAAATGTCTCTCTCTCTTCTCTCTATATATATATGATGATGATGATGAGTTCATATTAATGAGTTTATCTTTTCTTGCTGTTTTGATTTACAGCACACATGCATGCACCATTGTGTTGTTGTTTTAGTAGCCCATCTGAATTTACCAAGATTTTTTAACTTAGAAAAAATAAACGTATTATGTAGTGGGTAAATTAGGGACAAGTTTTATAGGCAGAGTGTTATCATATAATATTTCATTTTAAATCATAAATTTATTTGATCCAATGACCAGTACAAAAAAAAAGGTATTTTTTTTTTAACAATGTATTTCAAAACCGGTTCTGAAATTGGTTTAGATAAGAGCAGTTGGACAGCCAATTTAACAAGTTCCTTAGATCGATTACTGGTTTAGGAAGAAAACTTTCCATATACTTGTTCTATTTTTTTTTTTTTTAGAATAATTCTGAAGTTCTTTCTAAACCGCTCCTAGTTAGAACCAATATCTAAAAAGCGACATTTTAAAAAAAAAAAAATATTGGCACACATAGCTAGGGCCAACTTTTTAGTGGAATTCACTTGATTCCCCTTGAACAATGCAAGGGTTCAAACTTTATAAAATAAATAAAACCTTGTTGATAGAATTACCTTACCATAATACTCAAATATAATGCAATAATTGTAGATATCATATAATTGTATCAAAAATTTAAAAAGTAAATACGTTGTATAATTTCATATATATATATATGTATGTATATTTTACACACACACACACTCTAATAATTGCAGTGGCTTTGGTGTGAAACTAAATAGGTACACTGGGCCCAACATTTTACAAAGAGAAGTTCACAAAGGTAGACAATGAGAATCGAATGAAGGAAACGGAGGTCATAGAAGGAGGATATTTGGAATTAGGGTTTACTCTGTTCAGAATTCGCTTACACGTAATAGAGAAAGGTGAAGATTCAAGCATTGTGAGATCAACAGTGGAATATGAACTCAAGCAAGAGGCCTCAGAAAATGGCTCTATTGCTTCCAATGCCATTCAAGCTCTTGCCAACATCGCTCAAGTTGCCAAACTTCATCTCAACAAAAACAAACATGCAAATAATTAAGCAAATTAATTACTTATTTGTGCTTATTCAGGAAAAAACTTTCCTTTATCTGGTAATGTTTGAGTCCTAATAATCAGTCTATTTTATTAGCATTTATATATATATATATGGACGGATTCAATGTACCGAAATAATCGTATGAAATTTTTGTGTGTGCATGTGTTTTTGTGCGTCTTCATGTAAAATAATCCAAAATTATTGAGTTTTTTTTTTGGTGATTTGATTTGGATAGCTTGGCATTTAGTTAAGTTAAAAGCTTGACATATTCTAGATAATTAAATGTGATGTGATATTTTACCAACCATGATTAATCCTATTCAAGCAGTGCATTATTTTGCGTTACGTATATGAATATATATCAGGCTCATATTTTCAAAACAATTTCATGATTGTTGAAGACTTTCAATAAGATCATTAGCTTTTTAAAAACTCAATTTGTAGAAATCAGTGCAATTCATTTTTATGAATAATTAATGCAATATAAGTCTGAAAACAAGTTACTAGCTAGGGAGAGTAAAAATCTTAGGGAGAGTATTATAAAAATAAAAAGAAAAAAAAAACTTAGGGAGAGGCATATTGTGACCACACAAACTACAATTATTTCTCCTCACACGATTTCATTGTGAGCATATAAACCCCCCCCCACCCCACCCACCCACCCACCCACACACACACACACACACAAAACTTAGTTGGAACTCATCAAAAGCAACAGAAGCATTATTCCCATTTGCTGCCAAACAAGAGAAATTCAACCATGTCTGGTAGTGTTGAGCATGAGCTAGAGCTCGGCGTGCCGGCGAGGAAGGCATGGGAGCTCTACGGCACGGTGCGATTTCGAGAATTCGCCGAGCAGGAAATGCCGAATGTGTTTCAAAAAGTGGAGCTTGTGGAAGGTGATGGAGGAGTTGGAACTGTTGTTGAAATAACATTAGCATCTGGTAAATATATTTCATTTTCAGTTCTATATTATTAACCTACTTACGATACATCAAGTTCTTTATATTCATTATATTAAGTTTTTCAATCACATCTTACGACTTATGCTATATTTTTTCCTCACGGATTCATAGTTTAAATGATAATATTTTAAAAATAAAATATATGATTGTATGTTATTGAAAAACTTGATAAAATAAATATAAGGAATTTGATTAAAGTATTTTTATTATAAAAAAAACTATAGACTCACACACACGCCTACATATTTGAGTTCTATGCATAATTGGGAGTATAAGGATTAAAACTCATTATTTCTAGGTTTTGAATAATCTCAGTTATTAAAATTTTAATATTTTAAATTGATTTATTTGCCAACATATTTAAAATTGATATTGCATAACAATCTTCATTTTTAAAAATATTGTAGCGCTATATGTACATGGTTTGCTTCCTAGCAGTCCGTTCTGCTAACGCAAAGACGTCCAGTCCAAGATAATTTTTAAAAAACATTTCTTTAATTATATTTTTATAAAACATCGATAAAGATTAATTTTTTCTTACTATTTCTTAGTTATACACTATTTTACCAAGTATTTAAAAGCAACTAATATTTTATTATTTAGTATTACTTCAAAATAATATTAAATTTGTCTGGCCAGGTCAAGGTATATATTGATTGAAAAACTTTGATATGTTTGGAGATATCTTACCATTCTTTTTTCAAAAATAAAAGAAAAAACATCGTCTAACCTAGGCAAGGAAAAGCTACTTTAATAAAATGAAACAATAAATATCAATATTTTTCTGCTCTAATTAATAAATATTATTGTGTAACATCACTGTTGATCATTAATTGCATTATATTGCCTTTGGTGTGAGATAAAATAGGTACACTTGATCTAAGCCCTTATAAAGATAGGTTCACAAAGGTAGACAATGAGAAGAGAATCAAAGAACTAGAGGTAATAGAAGGAGGACCCTTGGAATTAGGGTTTACTATGTTTAGGGTTCGTTTTGAAGTGATAGAGAAAGGTGAAGAATCAAGCATCATCAAATCTACACTTGAGTATCAACTCCAACAAGAAGATCAAGTTGCAGCCAATAATAATAATAATTCCCAACTTGTTTCTTATTTTAATCAAGCTCTTGCCAACATTGCTCAGGTTGCCAAACTTCATCTTACCGACAAAGAACAAGACCAGGAAAGCAAGTGTGTACGTATCAATTGATGCACCAAAAATGGATTCTGAACAAACAAATTTCCAGAAATAATGCCATAAAACTTGGGGAAATTTTTTGTTTTTCTTTTTAAATGTCTACTGCATGCAAATGCAATATTAATGGGATATTTTGTTATTTTTGTTTTAGAAAAGGAATGGGGTGTAAAAAGTGTTTGTGATATAATGCCCTTAAAATTGGATGGATGACTATTGTTTGATTACGATTATGGGAGTTAAATTTCCACTAAGCCCCTTGATTATATTAAACCTTAAACACTGTTGAGTTTAGTGCACTAAAGTAAGAGAACTCTCCCTTAAGGCACTATTAAAACCCACTTTCACACTAAATGCAATATAATCCCAATAAATATGATAAGAACATCAAATATGATGTAAAACATTATATTAGAATAGGGACTTATCACTAACTAAATACATGCATGCTTGCTCACCCGTGTAAAATTAACAAAAAAAAAAATAATGAGCAAAAGTGCTCCTTTATTAGTTTCTTTAATTTCATGAAATATTTCATTTCGGCCTTTTAATTTTATATAAAGTTTCTTTTCATTTAAAACTAAAGGTTTGAAGTTATATATAACTGCGATCAAACCAGTAACTTCTCCCAAGTGGAAATTTTCATACCATTATGCTATAAGACCATTGAATGAGTCATCTAATCTTAATGTTGTTAACAAAAATAATGTTGACATCAAACCTTGACATCAAAATATTTTCAAATGCTAATATATTATGTTTAATTTTCAAAATAATAAAGATTGACATAAAAATATCATCATTCAATGCTAACAGTATTAAAGTTAAATGATTGAAAAGATACTTTATAAAATTAAGAAAATAAGCTAAATCATTTTATAAAGTTAGAGAATTAAAGATATACTTTTGTAAAAAATGAAGTAAATCCTGTGTGCATGCAAGGATAATGTCGAGATGAACTGCACTGGATAACATGGATGCATATGCTCGTAGGGTTATGACAAATATAAAAAAACTTACAAAAGTTAATGTGATTTGGCACTAGATTAAGCCATTAATTAAGGTCGAGTATATATTCAAGATTTTGTAATATATATATATATATATAAAAACACACACACACACACACTATATTACTCTCACAGTTCTAAATATAGAATCTATTTACATACTTCAATTAGATTAAGATTGTTAGTTAAATTAGTTAATACGATATTCTTTTCTAAAACACTTAATCATCTTCTATAATTCACTATCAGTATTGATTATTATTGAGGGAGTATCAATTGAGATAATCTAGAAAAACTTGATAAAAAAGGAAATAGATTTTACATTGGAACGTCCAACTTTTCAATTGGATCATACATGAAGTATTGAGAAAGTACGAAAATAATGTTTTACTTCCAAATGATCAAACCCAACTTGATCAAATGAAATGGAAAAGTAATATATATATATATATTATATATATATCAAACACATCGTTTTTCTTAGTGCGTATTTGATATTAGCAAATATTATTATTTATTTTTTTGTGGAAACTAACTTAGGTTCAACTAGAAATAATTAAATAAGTATTTTATTTTTAAAAGAAAAAATCAACAAATAGTTCCAAACTGAAGCATGTCCATATATGACGACAAATATTATAAATGAGTACAAAAAATATAAGACTTTACGCAGATTCACCATATCCACACAATACCTCTCAAAAGAGGAAACAAACAAGGACAGTGATCTTTCATTGCGATCAAAAGTTTTGTTACCGATTAAATTATGTGATTTTTTTTTTTTTGAAGTTTTTCTTAAAATAAGCACTACCATGTAAAAAAAAAATTAACCTATAATTTTTCGCATAAAAAAAATTATCTTGCTCATATTGTCAATAATTTCATAATTAATATTATTTTTTAAAAAACTCAATATTATATTTAATTAGCAATCACGGCAATTTATTTTTAATATATTTTCAGAATTTGAACTCTTATCTTAAGCTTTAAATACATCCCACATCCCGCAATTACCAGTTTACCACTTAATGTAGCCTCTCTAATATGGCGCAACTTTGTTTTTCTTTTGGTAAACGATTTGGGAAACATTAATATTTTTAACTCACTTTTTACACAATCCCTCAATTATGACTTCGTGTAATTCAGTTTGTGAATTTTTGAATTAGCTATGACTCACTCATTTATCTTTTCATTTTTTATATAGTTAAATATGTTTTTTGTCCCTATAGTTTATCCTGATTTGGATTTTAGTCTTGAAACTTTAAAAATAGTAATTTTAATCCTTCAAGTTCACTCTTTTTAAAATTGTTAGTCACTGTAGTTTTAAAAAGAATAAACATGATATCAATACCGTTAATTTCGTTTATGTGTTACTGACTCCGTTAATTATGATGAAATAACTTAATAAATTATTTTTAAAAAATTATCAATATATATGATTTACTCTATAGTGGTGGGCATTCTTTTTACATAAATTATTTGTTAATTTTGTATATTAACAAATATTTGTTATACTAACTCTTTTATTAAATAGTAAATAAAAATTGATATATTAAATTAATAATAGTATATTAATTTTAATAATATTTTAATTTATTTAAAAAATAATATTATAGATATTATGAGTGTAATTAAAGCATATATTAAATAATATATGTTTGTTTGTGTTTGTGGTGTTTTGTATTATATATATATATATATATATGACTTTGCAATAATTATCAGTAGGTTCTTTCCAACCCAATGGTAAGGAGATGGACACACACGACAAGGAGGTCTTTAAGTTCAAATCATGGAGGGGTCAAATTGACTTGATAAATTGGTTTGGTAGGTGATATGTGACATAGTGAGATGGTGACATGTGATACACGATAATTGCCGACGTAATTATTTTTTTTAATAATTGTGACACCTTTGAACGGCTATATACTTTAGTTGCCACTAAAAATATACCTTTAAGAGTGATCTTTTATTACCGCTGAAAGTATACTTTCATCAGTAACTTATTTTTGTCACCGTCAATACTTTCATTGACAATCTCTAAAGTGATGATTTTTTGATGGAGATTTGTCGCCATCGAAAGTTTTCAGGGGCAACAAGGATAATTGGTGTAAGCTTTTCTTAAAATATAAGAAAAGTCTCCAAAATTTTAATATAATTTAAGAGAAATATAGATCATCATCACTTAGGCAATGGAAGGGGAGAAACAAGGAGATTAAAAAAACACAAAATGAGTTGGAAATGTTAGGCGGCCAAATACAGTGACAACAAATTAGAGCTAAAACCTAATTCATGTCTCCATAAAATCTTTCACTGGGATCTTATATAAATCACACATCTCTCAGAAGCAAATAAAAAGCAAGCCTATAGATATATAGATATATTCACACACACACACACAAACACACGTATATATTATTTTGAATAGCAGCGAGAAAATTGTTATCAACATGTTTGGGAGTGTTGAGCATGAGTCTGAGTTGGGAGTGCCTGCGACAGAGGCTTGGGATCTGTTTAGCACAGTTCGACTTGGAAAATTTCTGTAGAAAGATATGCCAGATCTGTTCCAAAAGGTGGAGCTTATTGATGGTGACGGTGGACTTGGAAGCATCTTCACTGAAACAGTAAAACGCTAGTGGCTGGTAATTAATTACCACCTCCAATCTTTAATATATTTATGTTTTTTTAAACTAATTTATTTAAAGTATAAATTCTAATAATATACATAAGTATTTTAGAGTATATGTTATAACTAAATGATTTATTTAATTTTTTTAATCCAATAAAAAAAAGTAGTATTTCATTATTCATTTTTTGTTAATTCAATTCAATCTTTTTTTGTAAACAAGAAGGGAATTTTATATGGTTTAACTTATTTTAGTGAGTATACGAGGAGCTTTATTTTGTAAAGTTGACGCTAACAGTGATTTTCAAGGGTATTCCTAAAGAGAGGCCCACTAACTTTGTTGACATCATCATAATCATTATATTCTAAATATGCATATTTAATTTTATAGGAAAAATTACAGACAAGCTCTAGATAAGGAAACTAATTATTCAAAGATCCCTTAAATGTGACTTAAGATTACCAATGGATTCTTTAGAGAATTTATGCAAAAACATGTAAGGATTTGTGTAAATTGACCTTATAATTAACCAAATCTGACTCAATTTGATTAAAATATTAAATCAAATAGGATTTTATATTTACAAGTCAATCAAATTACAAATTGCCAATCAAGTTATCATATACCTCCTTTAGTCTCATATATCATGCATCTTCTATGAGTTATTATCAATCCTTTTTATAAAGGCATTTGATAGTTTTAGGAAATATCAAATTGTCACACACACCCACCCATATTTAATGATAGCAGATTCTATGTTTTTTTATTTTTTTTAGTTTGTGTATATATAAATTATTTATAATTATTTTATATTTGCAATCAGAGAAAGAAAGTATTGTCCTAATAAATATAGTTTTGATAACGTTGTTCTTGTTAGGTTTAATATAATATTTGATCCATCAAGTTTACCCTTATTTTAATTTTAGTCCCTTAAATTTAAAATTAATGGCTTTGGTTCTTTGAGTTTCATTTCATTTAAAGTATTGATCCCTATAATTTAATAAATATATGAACCATTTTACGTCTAGAAAAATCGAAACCACATGTTTTAAACTTAAAAGATTAAAATCAAAATGAAGATAAACTTATTAACCTTCGTTGTTATTATTGATCTAATCCAACTTGTCTTCCACCACCTATATTTCCTGAAAATAGGTAAACTAGGGATATCTTATTTCAAAGAGAAGGTGACAAAGATGGACAATGAGAATAGAATAAAAGAAAAGGATATAATTGAAATAAAAAGCTTGAGGAACCACCTATATAAACCAAGAAATTAATTAATTACGTGCATATGTTTATTATATTGGTGTGTTTAGATTATCCGAACCTGGCCAAAAACAGTTGGTTTAAGTAATCTCTGGTTGTTAATTCTGTTAAATAAGATCTTATGTTTGAGGGTGATACAAATAAAAAGAAAACATTTACGTTTGTCCTGCCTCAAAATAAGAATCGGGGAGTTTGTGGGGGTGCATTTGAGATTATTAAAAAGTGTTGTTTATGTATTAGTTTGGAATTACAGAAATATATTATTGTTTATCTATGTGTTCTTGGAATATCGAAATATTATTGTTTACATTAGTTGACTCGGAATTAATTTTTCTTGAAATAATAAGTATTTGGGATTAATGATGTTAGGTTTCAAAATTGAAAGAGTTTTTATAAAATTAAGCGAAAAAAAAAACTAAAATCTTTTATAGAATTGGAGGGCCAAAGTATATTTTTGCTTGCAAGGAATTATACAAATATAGTATTCATAGGGGAAAAAACTAATAGCATACAAGGAACCAAGGAAGCATCCAATTCAATGAATAAAATTAAAACTACTAGTCTTGAAACATGTATTTAATCCAAAACAAAACAATTGCAACTCATAACTATCAATCCTTTAATCCAAGAAATGAAAATTATTCCAAGTAGAATTGAGAATAAAAAAAAAACTAAGAGTTAAAGACTTATCATTAGAGCCCTAAGAACCGAAGCCATTTCAATATAATCACACC
>QFDD01008214.1:0-12103 GCA_006871305.1 Vachellia collinsii | reverse complement strand
AACCTGCAGGGTTACATGATTTTTCCGTCAATTTACTGTCCAACAGAGTAATCATTTTTCCACGCTTTAGAAGCCAATCATGATTAGCCCAGGCGAGAGGAGAGAGAGAGCCTTTTTTTTTTTTTTCTTTAGCAGTTTAATGGGGTTCATGAGTTACTGACTGACTGGAGATGCGTAGCGGTTGAGGTTGTCTATGATAAGGAAGATGACCCAAAATTTCAGACTTGATGATGATTTTCAATGATCCAATGACAACAGAGACGAATCAAACTTATGATCTTATCTTCGATTCTCAAATGCTTTACCAATGGAAGCCTCATAGGTCCCAACACTCGCAGAAACCATTTGGAAGCAGCTCCACCAAGACCCAGGGACGCCTAGTGAACACTGAAAGGGTGCCCAAAATAATATGATTTTGCCTTCAATTTTAATTTTTTAATAATCAAGGTTATAATTTTCTCTTATTTTTTTTAATAACTAAAAGGTGTGAAAGTAATTTCCCACAATTTTTTAAATCCGATACATTACTTAATCAATAATTTATTAAGTTTAATAATTTAAATTAAAATTTGAGTAATTCATTCATTTTTTATCAAGATTTTATCTTTAAATTTATTCTTTTTAAATATATTATACAGAGAGAATCTCAATTAAATTTAGCTGAAATACTCAAATCTAGATTCATGAGTTACCTTCTTTACCTATTGATATTTCTCCTTTTTATTTTTGGAATTTAAATATCAGAATTTAGTAACTACATCACTCTCATTTCCTTTTGAATTCCGAAGTGTGAGAAGTGAGAACATCATCGCGACTATTGAGGGAAAATATATAAATGGACTGGCTATTATAAATAATGAGTTTGTCCTGGACTTTATACAATTTCTTTTCTTTTCTTTTCCCCAATTTTGTTTCACGTACTTTGTCAGTTATTTTTTTTTTGGAAAATTTTTCATTCTTTCAACCAGATAAATTATTCCGCATATGGTATGAAATTGTGTCGGACATTAGATAGTAAATCGGAGATTTGGCAAAATCTGATGACGAAACATAGAACCATGGAGGGAGAGGAGATGATCGTTGGGATGAGATGGAATAGAGTTGAGAAAAATAGAAGGGTATATAGGTGAAATCAACTGATTCTGAAATCCTAATTAGGCCTCTTATCCTAGGTAGAGATTTATTGAAAGTGTAGGCATGCATATCAATTTTGGTCATTTTAATTGGAATTTTCCCTATTATATACCTTATGAGATTAAAATTAAAAAAATTTATTATCTCTACATCAATAAATAGAATTAGAGGAATAGCACATTATTAGATATTGAATAAATATAACTCTAAAATGAATTTTTGGAATGATGTAAAATAACTTTGAAAGGTAAAGCCACAAAAGCACTTTCACTTCTGCTTAAATATTCTTGTTTATAAAATTTCCATGGACATTTAAAAAGGCATTTTTACATAAATTTAAATGAAATTCTTTTTATATACTCACCTTAGATTTTATGAAATCATTTAAAATAAATTAATGTAAATACTCACTGTTTTTGGCCAATAAGATAGATGGATTACAAGATATTCCAAACATCCCATCTTATGGCTGTGCGCTTCAGTAATTTACAGCCCACATTTGGCCTTTCAATCGTGGGTCCAGGCATAGCTTTCGTTGATACTATCATTTATGCAAGCCATGGTAGAAACTCATCAAATATGAATTGTCCACATTCTATTTCTTTTTAAATGACATTTTTTTATTAAGATATTGTCGTTATTTTAGATTTTTTTATTTATTAAAATAATTATTTTTAAGAATATTAATAAAAATAAAACATGGATTTGATGAGTTTGGAAGGGCTCATCAGTATTGATGAGCACCACATGTAAATCCTTACATGGATGCCTACACTAATTTATTTTTTTTAACAGAAAACAGTTGAATAATTATTAATATTTATTAAATAATAAAAATATATACAGTAATAAGTCTTTTTATTTCAAAAATATTTCATGGCTTTTTCTTTTTTGGCGCTGGAGTATTTAAATTTAAACCTACAATTGGACAATAAAACGACAATAATTTTTTTTTTACTTTATTTATTCCATTATTTTTATTCTTCAAGGCAACAAATTTTATTTATTTGGCAAAATAAAAATGTCCATTAGCTTTTATCAACTTTTAAATATGTGATTTTAGTCACTATAATTTCATAAAAATGTACATGGTTAACACTATTAATTATTATCGTTACGTGTAAGAATTAAAACAAAAAATTATTAAAAATATGGAGATCAAAATCAAAATCTTTTTATCTATATGTTAATTTTGGTTTTAGTCTCTACTTTTAACGGATTTTTGGTTTTAATCTTTATATTTAATGATATTAAACATTTAAATCCTTATAAAAACTAAAACTATCTATTTAAAATTTGAGAATGAAAATCAGCTTAGAACTGAAAATGATATTAACCCTGCAGAAAAACAGAGAAAGAAGAATCCCAAATCCCATGATCGTTTCCCGCACATTTCTCTTTGTTTTTATTTTTGCCAGTGGATTGTTTTTGTTACTAGAAGTTTGAGGAAACATACAGAACAATTCAACAAGCCTGTAAGTGAAATTTTGACGCAATGTCTCTTCCACAAAATTCCGCAGCTCATTTCGATGATGACATGAACATCTAATCATAATTTTGTAGAAAAAAAAAAAAAACCACAGTAAGTTCCTGTTATGGAGCGAAATTATTTCACAGTGTATAGACAATTTTCCATGTCCCATTTCTACTTGCCTGCCACTGCTACTCCGTTTTGTTTCACCCCGTGATAAAGGCAATTTTCTTTTTTGGTGAAGCAATTACCATCAACAATTAACACTGGTATCGTGGATATGGATGCCATTGTTATATCGTCATGGGATTGGTGATCTCGGTGGGATAGTTGTCAAGTGCAGCTTCCTCGTTCTTTTCCTCTCTATCTCTGTGTATGAAAACGGGAAATGGGGACATTAATAGGCGCAGGGATCGGAGTTCCTTCCCTTTATCGTATTCCGACGTCCAGAAGGACCACCACCTCGTCTCGGAAATCCATTACTGGTCTGCCACTACGTTGTTTGAGGTGAGACTCTTGAATTGAGCTACAATGCATCAAATGCTGCAAGAAAGCTAAGTGATAATCATCCTTCAAGCTCACAACCATCTTTTTTTTAGCTTGTTTGTTTCTCTCCAAAACAGTATGAATTTCGAAGTTGGAAGCATTGGTGTTGATGGTGTTTTTCCGGGAAAAAGTTGAGTGGGATGTGGTTATAAAGCAACATAACTTTTACATAATAGAACAATGGTTCGAATCTAAAATCTTGCGTTACTTGCTCACAGCATTTGACTTGTCATAATGCAACTTTGAAGCTTAATATGTGTGGCTCATAACTCGTCATTTTTGCATTGATTATTCAAACCGGGTAAACTTTCACCTTGTAATTGATTGAAGGCATATTGAATAGAAATAATGGATTGATAGTGGATGAATTCACCTGGAAATTCACTTGGCCTGTTATTCATATATAACTTTTTTCAGAAGTAATGGAGATGACAATCGAGAAGATGAAGTACGGTAAGATTTATTTTTTTCCCCTTCAGCATTTATCCAAAAATATAACCTTTTAATTGATATTTTAGCCGATGCTACTGGGAGTAGTCCTATACTAATTTTTAATCGACACTCATTTCAGGTTTGAAGGTACTAGTAACGTGGACCAGATGCAGGTATATGGTTTCGCCCTTGATACGGTGTAGTTTACACACATTTCTTGCGTCTTCCCTTACCTAACAAGTGTCTCACTGCTTATTAATCCCCAATATTTTAGGTAACTGAAGATGATCAGGATGCGAAACACCATGATATTTGGAATTTGTTCAAAGAAGCTCAACAAAGTCAGTTCTTTCCCGGACTTAACTTGATTCTCCATAAATAATTCCCGTTCTGAGTCTTTCCCTTCTGCCTTCAGTTGGTTTCTGCTTTCTGTCATCCTTGTTTTGGGGGCTGTCCGCCGAGTCCACCTTAGTGATAGTTGTGCGTTATATTGAAGTATTTTGTAACTTTGATTTGTTTTCTTGTATACACAGACATTCTGTACTTAAACAAACAACGCCATGCAGCCATAGCGGAACTTAACAAAGCTAACACAGAAAAGCAGTCGTTGCTCAACAGGATAGAGAAATTGGAAGCAGAAAAGCATGCTGGTGCTGGAAAAGGTGATACTTTGGTTGTGCCTTTGTTCCTTGTTACATATCATTGATGAATAGATCAATACATCTTATTTGTGTGTTTTTATGTTTTCTCTTTTGTTGACACGCATGCTGTTTGAAATTTTACAATTAGTTGGTTCCATTAAACATTGATGAAATTTGGGCCAAAAAAATAATAATAATAATAATTAAACATTGATGAATTAGTTACATTCACAAGCTGCTATTGTTTCAGTTTAAACTCTAAAGCATATACTCAAGTAGCTAGCCTCAATAAGCCTCTCCATAACTATAGGTTAGAGAGATCAAATCCCAAAACCCCAACTAGGCAGAAAACCCATATCATCAACCTTCCCTAGGGATCGGGTTTGGCAAAGAAACAATCCAGTGCTTGAGGGAATGGTTGAGGCATGTGCATGCTCTTGCATTTGTCTTCCCTCTTTTGATTTGGAATAAATGAAGTATATGCATTGCTGATAAATCTATTATTTTCAAAATAGGTTGCAAAGGCTGTTGTGTTGTTCATATTTACTAACAATCTGATTGGATCAATAATATATTTTTGAGAGAATTGGGAAAAAGTCTCCTATTGGAAAATTAATTGTAAAATGGGATCTTTCACGATATGCAACTGAACTTTCACGTTATGTGCAACTCAGCTTCCATATATGCAACTGAGCTTCCACATGTGCAACTGAGCAGGTCTCATTCTCTAATTAATTCTTCAATGGGAGATTTTTCCTCGATTTTCCCATTTTTGTTTAGTAGTCTTCACTTGTTCACTAGTTGATTAGTTTCACTATACGTTTCGGCTTGTATCCTACCAACCCAGACAACCTGTCAATTTGTTGGGAGTTGCTGCTTCGGATTGATTCAATGGTTTTAACCAACATGGTTTCTCCTGGAGAGGCATCTGAATTGAGAAGGTTGGTTATAAAGCACAAATTGAGCGTGGCTGATATTTTTACTGACAGGCCAGCAAGAAGAGACCCTGAGCTTTTAGAAGAACTTCGTCAATTCTCAGACAGCAGCAAAGAGTAAATCAAATGTTTACTAGTTTCATTCTTTCATTTATATCCTCAATTATATTTCCTCCGGTTCTATATGATACTGAATTCATGTCTAGACACGACCGGGAATTTTTCTGCCATTATTTGGTGGAGTCTTCTGAAGTATTATGTAATTAGCTGTGTTCTGTCTTAAAAAATTAGAATTATTGCTATAAAATATTGGGGGAATTACTATAAAGTCCCATGCAAGAGAATTAATATCAGACAGGTCTCAAGAAGTTGTCAATGCGAGTAACTTGAGTTGTCAATGGTAGCTACTTGAGTTGTCAATGGAACCTTTCTGATAATAATTCTCTTACATGGGACTTTATAGTAATTCCCCCTAAAATATTTGTTTTGCCCACGGGTATTCTTTTGCTTTCTTTTTTCTTTTTTTCTTTACATAAATATATGTAGAATCTGATTGTTCTGTTTGGTTTGGTCAATTTCTTCAGGAATGCTTTTCACATTGTTCACATTTGCACTGAAATGTCACCGTTAGTCTCTAGAGGATCTATGGCATCATATGTGACTGGCATATCTCGTGCTCTGCAAAGGAAGGGTCATCTGGTGGAGGTCATATTGCCAAAGTAAAAAAGAGAAGCCTTTTTTTGTTTCTTGACTCTTCTTTAAAATTTCTAAGATTACCTGCTGAAAATGTTGTGCATATTCTAGGTTAATTTTGTTTTTTTTTTTTGTTCAAAAGCATTTTTTTTTGTCAATTGCTCTAATATGAGTCCAATTACAGCCTGATTTTTTTTTGACTCACTGTCACTGTATTAACTGTCACATAGGTATGCTTGTATGAACCTAGATGAAGTGCAAGGGCTGCATGAAGTCAAGACAGAGGCTTATTCATATTTTAATGGTCAATTACATGGCAACAGAGTTTGGACCGGGTTAGTTTGGCATTTTTGTATATAATCATCATGGTTGCATGTGAGTGGATGTCAATAGTTTGTGAAAGAAGTCAGAGATGAAGTTCGCCTTGCTTGTTGTGTTTTAAATCTGCTGATAGTTATTGCCTTTATACCTGAATATGTGACAGTGTTGTTTATGGCATTGGAGTCACTTTGATAGAGCCATTACAGTACTCATCCCTTTTCAGCCGAGAAATGATATATGGCTACCCAGATGACTTTGAAAGGCAAGTGAGATTGTATCCCTGATAAATGGTACATGGCTAACCAGATGAATCTAAAAGGTTTTTCTTTCAGCTTATGTGACTTGGCAGTGACATAAGAATATTCAAACTGAAACATGAATTTTGCATCACTCCAAGAATGGGCTTTATCCATCCTTTTCAAAACACTGTTATAACTAATAGCAAATATTAATTTGTTAAAATTATGACAAAATAAATAGACGTGGGGCAGAAAACAGAATGATTTTATGAATAGAAGGCAATGGGAAGAATTCAAATATGTTACTTGATTGCATGCTGGTTTGGAGTCCATTTTGACCTTCAGAGAGAGAATTCAAAAGGCAACTCTAACAATCTGATAGTTAAATCAGCAACAGCTACTTACTCTCTGGTGAAGATGAGACAGTGGAATTTGACTGAATCAAGATGTTTTTATCAGTTATGGTGTATAGAATTGTCAGTAATCTTGACACATTATCTTGTGCTATCAGGTTTTCCTATTTTTCTCGTGCTTCACTTGACTACATAGTAAAATGTGGCAAGAAACCTGATGTTTTGCATATACATAACTGGGAGACCGCCATTGTTGGGCCCCTTTTCTGGGACTTAATTGTTGAACAGGTGCCTGTTCTCAAATTTTAATTTGAAGTACCTTGAATATGGCGGAAAGCCTCAGATGATGGGATAAACCAATTGAATCTGTCATTTTTGGCTTCTTCTTGAATTTTGGCTATTGACCTTGCTTGAAAAGGATTATTTGCAATATTCTACCGTTTACTTTGTTTAGGGACTGGAGGGTACAAGAATATTACTGACATGCCAGGACTTCAGTGTGCAGGCAAGTTAAATATATTCCCCTAGTGTATTTTTTATTCTATGTTAGGTTAATTTAATTTTAACACTATTTCCATTTTAGGTTTTTTTTAACTTAATTTGCTACTGGGTTTTTTTTTTTTTTTTATTTGGTTGTGCCATCTTGTGACCATAGAACGTGGAATATATTTTAGTGTCTAGAGCAGCCAGATAAATTAGCCTTATGTGGGCTTGATCCTGCAAGGCTCCATCGTTCTGATCGTTTACAAGATAACACAAGCACACACCTTGTCAATATTTTAAAGGTATGCTCTTTACTGCTAAACTTCTCTCTTCTATCTTTCACCAGTTTCCATACAATAGTCCCATGATGGTGAAAAGTATCAAGACTTTGTTTTCTAGCCTTAGCTTTATGTTGGCGTTTCTAATGTTGAAGATTCTAAGGAAACCATGAATATTAGGACTAGTACATCACCTTGATAATTATTGCTAAGTCAAGACAACCGTTATAGTTCCCAATTTCCCATCTCAGATCTTGGCATACTTATTGTGTGTGTCTGTGTGTGTTGTAGTCATTGGGCTTAATCAATGTAAAGTATTAATTATTCATTATTATGAATACTTTGAAGGAGTGCCACATTGCTTGAGTGTTATTTTGTTTTGGTAAATTTGAATGTTGAATTGTAATTGGAAAAGAGTTAAAGGTGAGAAATTTATGCCACAGTTATGTTCATGATTGAGGCGCCTTTTTACCATGATGGAATCATGGGGTCTCATGATGCTAGTTTGGTACTTGTACATGTTATGACACGATGTATCTAATTATGCACTTGCCCATGCCAACACATTGCGACATTGTAACAGAGTGACCATACACTTGAGAAGGGATAAATATGAAAAAAGTGCCTTAGGTTCAATCCGGAAGAATGAAGGCCTCACCGTCACGTATGTATTGGTAAAAGTGTTAAATATCATCACATTTATCTTAAGTATAATGCTTAAAATATTGAACAGGTACATTTAAAATGTTTCAAGTCTTTTCACCCATCTAAAAGAGTGTCTGTGTGTGTGTGTGTGTGTGTGTGTTACTTGCTTGTGCCTGCTGATTTGATACATCTGATTCTTTATTTCTCTTTGAAGGAAGATCAAATTTCAATCTTCAGAACAAATTGCTCATTTCTTATTGATACCCATCTAGCAACATTTTTCAGTTGAATATCACCATATGTTGTATGACAAAATCTAATTGTTTAGGAGATCCCGTCCTTACCACTTCTAGCTTTCTGATAAAAACTGAACCACAAATAATATTCAAATAAAGAAAATAAGCAGAAAATACAATTAACACGAGAAAGGAAAGAGAGAAGGGAAAGTAGTAAAATAATGCTTTTGCTTTATTGACTTATCTCATCTCTGCAGTGTTCATATATATATATACAAATACATAGTGCTTGCCAGCTGTGTAATTACTAACTAAAGTGTAACTAATAGATTACAATTGAACTAACTAACTGAGTCTGTTAACAATAACGAGCGCACAGAGAAGATCTCACTAATTGCATAAACCCTCCCTAAACCTCACTCCTCAGTCCCCATATATACCCTACCAACAGACCCACACTCTCTAACGCACCCCACACACTTTATGTGACTGAGCTTTGGCCCATCACTTTCCAACATTGAATCATCATTTTTTTTTGCAAATTTGCAGGGTGGAATTATCTACTCTAATGGTGTGATAATAATGTCGTCCATCCATTCAAAGAACAGAATTATCCATAGTTCAAGTCACGGACTGGAATCAACGTTAGGTGTTCATAGGTAAGCATCCAGTCATTGTGTCGCAACATTTCCCAATCTTGTTTAGTACTTTAATGTCCAATGTGTTTAACGCTCCTTGTCGTCCTTCAAATTATATTTCCATGAAGTTCTAGACATAGCATATGACCTTGTACTAAAGATGATACCCCTTTTAATATTGAATTAACATTATGGCCTTGTACTAAAGCCATCCCTCAAAAAGGATAACATAATTGTTTTTTGTGTGTGGTTGTAGGGAAAAGTTAGTCATTGCTCCTTATGGATTAGACAAATTACAATGGGATCCTTCAACTGACTGTTTTCTTCCTGAAAATTTTAATGCTGAAAATATGGAAGGTAAAGCCGTTTGCAAGGCTGAAGTGCAGCAGCGCCTGGGGTTGTCAAAAGATGCTTCTAATATTCTTGTATGTATCTTTCAATTCTTATACCTCATGTCAAAACTATAAAAGTTGAAACTGAACAGTTTTAGCGAAACTCCATGCCCTTCTTCCATCAAATGATGTCCTAAAATGTGATTCTGATCAATCTGATTTTCAAATAATGCATGGTTATTAAGTTAATACAGCGTGCCATCTCTTTAAAAATTTGACTATTAAAAGGAATAAATCAAGCAGGTTCTATTTTATATTTTAAAATATATCTAAATTTGACATATAGTCTGCAAGATTTATATTGATGATTTTCACCATCCTGATGACCCTGGAGATTGGATTGCGTAGTTCTAATCTAACAAAAGCATAGAAACCGGAATGTCTTTCCATACACTGTCTATGAAAGCATCCTTGACATTAATTAACTAAGCTGTATGATTAATAATTAATCTACTATTTTCTATGTAAACACTGCGTCCTGGTATTTAGCAAGCATGGGCCTTTGATGTGTTTGTCATGTTTCAGTGTTGCATAAATACTTAACTATTTAACATTTATACAGTCATCAGAAATATTACGCTTGTGTGGTTATATACCTTAAAACATAAGTACATGTTTAAGTTTAAGGATGCCTAAAAATATTTCTGATATTGCTGTAGTTCTGTATTTTCCTTTTCATTTATCTGCTTTTTCAAGATTTTCTTAGAGCAGTATCTTACAGAGAATCACTAGTCTTTCATATATGTTATGAAACTGATGAGTTCTCTATAGTTGGTTTTACTTCTGTTTTTTATTGAAATTGTCTATCAGGTGGGATGCATTTTTTCAGAGTGGGGGGACATTGATGTGAACAAACTGAAGGAGGTTGTCTGGAAAACTAGGGAACGCAATGTTCAGGTTGCTACTCCTACAGAACTTGTACTGTTTGCCCCACAAGTTGGTTGCGCATTGCTCATAACTGAAAAATTTTCCTAGAGGAACCTCCAAAGCTAGAAGGATGCATTTAAAATTTACTGGTCTGAAGTATAAATTTTGCTTATACTGCTAATACTTTCATGATGAAAGAACAGGTTATGACTATGAGCAACATGAGCTAGTAAATCTTGTTTAAAATAAGTCTGACTAGGGAAAGATCTTTTCTGGGAGGATGGTAATTGTTTATTGATTATCTGCAGATTGTATTTATGGGGAATAGTGAAAGATCCATCTCTAATCAGGCACTAGAATCTCTTCAGAAAGAACTAAAGGTAGCTCCTGCCCTGTTCTCATTTTTCATCTTAATTGCCCCCAATTAGGTGCTATATACTATTTTGGAAGGCAATGAGGATTAGTTTTTATCCGCCTGGAGCCCTGGAATTATATTACGATAGCATAATGAACATTTTTAATTAACCTATCTTCAACATTTTGCGTCATCTTCTGATGATACCTACTTTTGCTTTCAAAATCTGCAGGGTGAAAATATGAAATTTGTGCTCACGTATGATGAAGCACTCTTGCATTTAACGTTTGCTGGTTCTGACATTATTTTGTGCCATTCTCATGATCCTGTTGAAGAAGTTCCAGTAAGTACATCGCTTCCCCCAGTAGTAGTGTTTTTCCGTCTATTATTTGAAGCTTAAGTTAGACATACATGAATTGATTCATCTTCAAGACAGTAGTTTACTTATGGTGAAAATTGAAGTGTCTTCAAGAAGATTTTGCATCTTGACTTTATGAACACTGGTTGTTGCTATTCTGATTCTCAGAATATAGATGCGGACATGATAGTATTTTTTCCATCCCTTTCTCTTTCTATGTCCTTATGTTGGTACTTGAGAATGGCTGTCACTCTACATGAACTTGGCTTTCGTTGTAGACTTGCTGTGCTGGCATGCAGCTTAATATGGGGTCTAGAGTCCAGTCTCTTTCTGGATTGTGGGTTCGATGATTTAACTCCTCCCACCCAAAAAGAAAAAAAAACCCCGAAAACAAAATATCTAATCTATTGTAAATATTTTTCTGTCATGAGTTGGTGTGGGCATGTGGACTTAGATGAGGCAAATTCGTTTTCTTTGGGCATTTTCATGTTGTATGATCTTTCGACTTGTTAATACTTTGCGTAATTGGAATGTGTAGCTCAAGGCTTTAAGGTATGGAGCAGCTCCAATAGCAGTTGACCATGATGCTGCCACTAATCGGTAACCATTATCCATCGAATATAAATTAGATGATGATGATGAATGGTTTCTTTTCTCCTTGTTTATTGGATAAAAAGGAAATAATATATCGGATTGTATCATATATTTATCAGGAACTTCATAAATCTTGATCATGAGACCACAAAGTACTCGCTGTTCATCAACTCCACCTTTGGAAACATTTCTCTTGACCTTGCAATTGGGGAAATTGTATGTCATTTCTCATGGTTTTTCCATTTCTCTCTATACACACACACAAATCAAAATACCACCTCCGGTCCTGAATACAAGGCCCAATTGACTAATTTAAGAAAATTAATAAATATAAATAAATTACTTTAAAATATTTATATTTACTCTTTTTTTTCAAATTAATTTATCTAACTTATAAACTAATATATAATATAATAATATACATAAGTATTTCAAAGATATCATGTAACATGAACTATAATCAAGTGATTTATTTAGCTTAATTAATCTTTA
>QFDD01008212.1:0-12260 GCA_006871305.1 Vachellia collinsii | reverse complement strand
CTCAAATACTTCACCATATCAAGAATTACACCATTCAAAAGGAAGAGAAGAACTTGTAGATCAATTTCATGAAAAGAATTGAGCTCTTACCTTGAGTTTAGCTTGATTCCACTTCTCCTTCTTCCTCCTCTTGAGGTGCACGACTTGCTCTCTCTTTTTCCTGCTGTAGCTGGACGAAAATGGCAGTTTGAGGGGCTGGGAATTGTTTAAAATAAACTAACCATGAGTAAAAAGAATTGTGGGGTCCACTTATACTGCTAGGGTAACTTTATACTGATGTAATCTACCACTTTGAGTTAAATATCTTTCTTGCTTTTTCTCTTTGAATAAGAGGGCACCAAGTGGCACTCCTCATGCCCCACAATCTCCTTTATAAAAGTAAAGTAGCTTTAAGGTTGCTTTAAGGTTGCTTTAAGGTTGCTTTACCCGAAAATTCCTATAATTCATCTTTTCTTTTAATCAGTTTTCCTTACTCAATTCTCATTTCGGATGTGTCTTTAATTAATTTTGGAAGAAAACCCTATTTCGGGGTTTTTCTGAGCCCTTTTCTTCCATTCTTGCAAACCATTTCTGACTTTCTCTTGAAATCAATTTTATAAAATACTAGATTTTCTGAGCTATTTTCCCACACTCTGAAATCAAATGTTTGAGGCCTCTGGGTATTTTAAATAATCATATTTGACTAATTATTTTATTAAATAGCCAAATATTAAATAACCTTTAAAATTCCTGCAAAGGTTTTTTTTGTCATTCTGACCTAAACTGGGCCTCAATTACTGATCAGTGAATTTTTCTCTATCTTTTGGAGCTTTAAAAATTTTTCTGATATTTTGGTCAAACTTTGACCAAAATGCCCTTGAATTTCATAATGACAATTTGGTCCCAACTTTCAAATTTACACTTTGGTTCTTCAATTCTAAAAATGTCATTTTGGTCCCTACTCTTCCAAAGTTCCTCTTTTACCTTTTGGGCCATTAATTAATCCATAATCATTCTACTAGCCTTTCTGCCTGGTTACAGAAAACACGGATATCACATTTAGCATAACTCTAGTTTTATGAAATGGAACTCGAGTTTCGAGATGGAAAATGTTCTAAACTCAACTCTCAAGGATACTCGAGTTGCAATGAAAGTTATGATTTGAAAATAGTTAAAACTTGAAGTTTTGGTTTATATAACTCGAGTCTCGAAGAGCACAAAATCATTTTGTCTACGGAAACTTATGAAAACCCGAGTTTTAAGTTCTATAACTCAAGTTTCATCAAAACTCTTATTAAAACTCGAGTTACAACAAAAGTTGTGTGAATTCTACTTTGAAATTTCTTCAATAACTCGAGTTCTGAGCAAGCAAAACTCGAGTTTGCTTTTCTGACATTAATGCAGCGTGTCAAAAGCTTTATACTGATCTTAAATCTTTCCTTATTCATGCAACATTTATTTGAATCTCACCTACCATCATAAATGCTTAACTGCCTTATTTATTAACAGGGAATGAAGTTCAGATTGCCTAACCAGAAAGAGATTCAACGGATAAAAACGTAGAAAAACATCCTACCTACTGTCAGAGGCATTTATTGCTGGAAGGTGAACAAAGACGTTGGGTCTAACGGAAACTTAAATGTTTCTAAGGGATATTTAATTCTTCCCACCTATAAAAGGCAAAGCATTCAAGTTCCAGAAGATAGAGAAAGCACTTACAAGAAAGCAAATGTATTATTCTTCATCTACCTCCTCTGTTTTCATTCTCTCATACTTAAGAGCTTTAGTGCTTAACATTAAATTCTCAGAAATGAGAATATACTTGTTCATTTATTGATTCTGTGAGAATTACTCAAGGTTGGAGAATCTTAAGTGGGAAAAGACACGAGCAAAAGTGTTAGTGGGTTAAATTGAGTTAGGAAGGGGGAGAGTCCTTCTTCTGATTTAGTGTAATCTTTTGAGATTAGTGAATTTGTAAACCTCAGAGGATTCTAAGGACTGGACGTAGGTCAAGAAGACCGAACTAGGATAAATCTCTTTGTTCATTTTCTTTCATACTTTGTTTTACATTTCAACGGTTGCGAAAATTTTTAATTTGACCAATCACCCCCTCTTGGTCAAATCCTATCCTAACAGTTTTTATATTGTTTAATGATGAGAAATGGTCTAGGAAAGATTATATGCATGTGTGTGATGATAAAAATTGAAAATCACACTTATTGCAACTTTTCTGTAGTGTTTTTGGCCTGCTAGAAAAAAAATGTAAGAAGGAATGTGACTTTGATGATTTTTATACTTCCAATGAGTTTAAAATGAAAAATTGTGTAAGATACAAGTGAGAAACTAAGTTTGGAAGTATTAGAAACAAAGATTGGAATTTTGTGCAACAACTTCCCTATGTGGCTGTTTTGAGTAATTAAAAAGGGAAGGAGGTTTCTTTTGAGCTATTTGAGTTTAAAAATGGAAACTACATGCAAAATTAAAGGGGAGAAGCATGTTAGATTAATTTTTAAACATATGGATGTAAAAGTGCAATGTTAAGGTTAAAAAGAGCAAATAGGAGTATTTAGGAATAAATAATGTGATCAATGGTTTTAATGAGTTGGAAATTTTTAAGTGATGCTACCTAGGACCATTAGACATTAGAATGTAAGGACTTGACACTCAAGAGACCAAGAAAAGCAAGGAGAAGAGGTAGCTTAGCAGTTATTATTTTAATTACATTTCATTGTATTTATTGCATGATTACTTGCTTTGCTATGATTTTATTAATATGCCATGGTGTGGATGATAAAGTTTTGATATGATGAATATTTTCCTCTTTGCTATGTTGTGTGACATATAAAGTATGCATAACATTTCATTTTTAAGGTTAATTAACACTAGTGCAACAATTGCTTTTTAGACCGCACAAAAAAAGCTTTTTAGACCATATATAGATGCAATTTAGATAAGACCGGTTTAGAAAGTAGATACTTTTTAGACCGTATGTAGATGTGGTCTAAATAAATTTTTTTGAACCGCATGCTAAAGAGTGATCTAAATAAATAAACGTGAGGTTTAAAAAATCCATTTACTGATTTAAAAATAGGACTTTTTAGACCACATGTGAGGATATGCGGTCTAAAAAGTCTACTTTTTACACCACATATCCTCACATGTGGTCTAAAAGCAATAATTAATAACGTATAATTTGAACCTAGGATCCAAAACACTTGCAATAGCCATTAGCAAATTGCATTCACCCCAATATTCATCAAACTTTACTTTCATTGAGGCTGCATTTCTCTTATGAAAAAATCGCTATCTTTTGTGGCATCATCAATTACTTGTTTCACTCTCCAAACTTCAGGAAGGTACAAATTTGCAGTAGGGTACTCACTTCCTGATATGACATTGGTGGCTACATTAAACACTTCTAAAAGTTTACAAATCTTCTCAACCTTATGCCAATCCTCTTTTGATGGTGCATAACTGTAATGAGGTTCTCTTTCCTCATAAGCGGGAAAAACGGCCTTGAACTTTAAAGTTGTAGACAACATCTTATAAGTAGAGTTCCACCTTGTTGGGCAGTCAATAATAAGATTCTTCTCCTTTAAACATTTTTGCTCAACAATATCACAAAATCCTTTCAATCTTGAATCATTATGGTTAATATATTTCACACTCTCGTGGACATTATGTATAATATCCTTAATTCTACTGAGTCCATCTTGCACCAACAAGTTTAGTATGTGTGCACAACATCTAACGTGAAACAAGTTACCACCCAAAGGTAATGTGCTATTAAGTGATAAGGTGTCTTTAAGAGCCCTTAAACAAGAATCATTGTATGAAGCATTATCAACTGATACAGAAAACACTTTGTTTTCAATCCCCCAAGCCTTCAAACACATGAAAATAGCATCTGCCATATCAATTCCCCGTTTAGGAGCGGGAACTTTTACAAAACTCAAAACCCTCTTTTGTAGATTCCACCCCGCATCAATGAAATGCTCGGTGATAACCATGTATTCTGCTACTTGGTGGCTTGATTTCCACATATCAGTAGTCAAACTAATCTTACTCACACCTTGTAATAAAGCCTTCAATTGTTTCTTCTCTTCCTCATATATGGCCAAACAATCACTTCTTGCAATCTTAAAGAAATTTTTTGAAATTTAGGATTTGCATATTGGAATCCCCACATCCAAACTTCATCCTCAACAATGTTAAAAGGATGCTATGTACCATGATTGCGGTAGCTATTATTTCCCTCATCTTTTCATTAGAATATCTCACACCCTGTGTCACAAATGGATTAATGCTTGGATTGGAAGGTTGAAATGGAATGGTGGGTTGCTTGTTTTGTGAAGAGACATGCAACCTCGTTTGCAAGCATGCTTTGACATGTCTCAAAAGATGGATAGTGCTAGCTCCCTTTCCTGAGTATGCAAATACATTTTTGCAATAGCTGCATCTACCTTTGACCCCATCATTAGTTTCAACTTGATCAAAATCATCCCAGATAGCCGAGGTGTTTCGCTTCTTCTTCTTAATGATACTATCATCCCCATCATTTTGATTGCTAGTTTATTGACTAGAATCTATTGGTGCTTGTTGATTGACTTCAATAGCATTAGGTGGAACTGAATTAGATGACATTGTCTCACTCACAAACGGAGATGACATTAACTAGAATCTGAAATATAAAAAAACCAAGTAAAATCAAGCTCAATGATAACCAAACAGAATCAAATCAGATTAACCGATAATTAAAAGGAAATATTCTATGTAGCCTATTAAATAATCTATAGTAACACTACTCACAATTATCAAATTAAAAGAACCGAGCAATGATGCATTAACCGATTTGATTGTGTCTGCTTTAGAAGCAAACAGAGAACTAAGATGAATCCAAACAGAGAAGCAAAAAGGAAATATTTCTATTCATTCTTGCAATATCTAGCTAGGTTCCTTATATCATTGTGGAGAAGGTCAGAATTATGAATCCAAAGTACCACTGCTCTTAGAAAATAATTCTAGAAATATGAGTTACTTCACAAATTGTGTTGTGACTTGTGATAATGACTTCAAACATTGGGTCTCATTATATACTTGAAACTCTTCAGAGTACACAGGGTGACAGAAATGCTTTTTCTGATAAAATGAAAAGACAAGTAATTGAGTTGGCTCAACAAACATTCCGTCTTGAGTTTATGAATCGTATTGATGAATATATTGTTTTCCAGCCTTTGGATTTCAAGTAAATCAGTAAAATAGTTGAGCTTCAAGTAATTTTCTTGTACACTTATTTAAGACGAAGACTTGACAAAAAAAAAAAGAAAAGAAAATGAAACCTTTGGAAATTTTATAATCATACGCAAATAGTCCGAAACTCCAAATCAGTCTGAACTCTGAAGGGAATATAAAATGAGTTACAAGCTCAGTAGAGTGAAGGCAAGTAAACAAGCTTACAGGTAGAGCAAGTGAGCAACGACAGGAGCGGAGGCCGAAGAGAACAAGAAGGAACAATGGAATAGAGTGACGAGCAACGGTGATGACTGACGAGCAATGACCATGCAAGTCGAGCTCACAGGCGACGGCTGACGGCAAGCACACAGGCGGATCTGAAAAGGGATAGGTGCAGTGGTGCTCTCAGTTTCAAGGGGACGAAGAAGGTAACGGGAGTCTGAAGGATGAAGAGGCAACGACTATTGATGTGTGATGACTGATGCTGATGAACTAAAACCCTAGAATAATTTAGTAAGGATTGTAATTAAAATGAGTTTATAATTTTAAAAATGTATAATATGTAACAAAGATGTGTGTTGAACTAGTGGTAAGCAAATCAATATTAAGTATTGGAGGGCTATGGTTCGATTCCTTCCATCATCTCTCATTCTCTTATATTTTTAATAGGTAAACAAAAACAAACAGGCCCAGGCCGCCTGACAGGCCAAATAGGCCTGTGAGGCGGCCTAGGCCTGGCCTGTTTAACAAAACAGGCTTTGCAAAAAGCATGGGCTTGTGCCTGAGCCTGTAAAAGCCTGGCATGTGCAGGCTTTTACAGGCCAGGCCACAAGCCCCTGATAGGCTACCTGGCTTGTGCACACCCCTACTTATAGCCGAAGACTCAAAGGTTAGATCCCTTCTTAGCGGGTGTTAGCTCAACGAACACTATAGTCGAAATCTTCTGCCATTGATGGCGATGATGATGCTCAGATTTTGCTCCCGGCTTCGCTCTTTGGCTCTTCACTCCCGCCAAGCTCTTTTCACTTCACCATTTCCCATCATCTGCTTCATCACTCAGCGCATCCTCTCCAGTTTTCTTCCTATAATCGGCTTCCTTCTCTCCTCTTCAATGCCTCTTCATCATGCCCCCTTACATTGGCTCTTCTCCTTTACCTTCCTACGTAAGTTATTGATCTCAGGCTTCAATTCTTTATGCCCCCTTCCGTCCTGAGCTTTGTCTGGGTGCTAAGAAAAATGTGTCAGAAGAGGACATTGGCTTCGATTTGAGAATTTTTAACTGATATATATTGTGCTTACGAGTAGTTGATTCCTCAGTCACAAATTCATTTTAGAGTTTAATTGCTTTTATATATAGAACCAGTTTCGTGGTGGCGCTCTGATCTTTATTGTGAAAGCATTTTAGTTGGTTCAAGTTCGTCACGTTTCTTCAAGAGAGCGGAAGAAGGTAAGAAAATCAATGACTCTGATAACTTCCATGATTTAGAAGTTCAAGATAAAATTTTATTCGTGCGTTTCACATTGACACTTGTGTCTTTTTGTTATTTTTCTATGTAACTATCTTCAAAACCTCAGCTGCGCTAACGTTCAATTTGGGATAAACAACTAAAAATAATATCAATTTTAATTTTCTTAATAATTATGGAGTATTGAGGTAATTTCTAGGTACAAACTTATTAATGATTTGATAAATTTAACGAATAAAATTAGAATTTAAATAATTCAATCATCTTTTATTAGGATTTTTCCAAATACATAAGTTTTTTAATAACTTCGAGGAATTTTAGGTCAAATAACATTATTTTAAGTAGATACTCTAAACTGATTCTAATTTATTTTTAATTTAAATTTTAGAAACAATTGATAACTGATATTTTATTTTACATTTTGTTTGTGAATTTTATCTGACACCGTAATCTTAAACCAAAAGAGTTGGAATTAATGAATTATTCTTATGATCTTTTTAAGAGATAATCCATAATTTTATAAGCGAAAATTCCAATAAAAGACCTTTGAATTATTCAAATTTTAAGTTGGGTCGTGTTCTTTACAAGTCATTAATCAAGCTGTCTAATACAATTACGGATTTGAAAATTGGGTCAAATTACCTTCATACCCTTTAATTATTAAAAAAATAAAAAATAATATTATTTTTATTTTTTAAAACGATACTCTTATCCCGCTCATAAAGAAAGTTATATATATATTCTGTTCTGTTTCTTTTCTACCATCAAAATATAATCCATGATTATATCATTACCGTCATTTCTTCAAGTGTTGTCCCCTATCTTATAGTATTTACGCTCACACTACCCCCATTATATGAAATTGCCCTTCAACATTCTTCTAAAATTGTCTACCAACATGGAAAAACAAATTAAAATAGTACCTTTTCATATGTTGATCTTAAAGTAGATGTCATTTTCTATGCCAACATAAATCAAACAAGTTAGCATTCATTATAACTTGTGTCTGATGATACCATTTCATGAATTAATCAAATACAAAGTAGTCTTTATATAGGAAAATCACAAATTAATGGCTAGCACTAAATCTAATCAAATATAATCTAATTTAATCAAACAAAATCATAATATCTCATATATAAAATATGATATAATATCAATACTTTGTTATTGCTTATATCAGAACTATCATTTTAGGCTACTAGTATGGAAAATGTAGGATTCAAGATACAATGGTTAATGGAAAGTTTTCTTTGGCAAAATAAGAGAACTTGCTCATACTTGTTTATTAAGAAAGCGATTCAAAAAAAAGGAAAAAATTGAGCTAACTGATAAATAATTATTTAGACATGCTTAATAAAATTCAAAACATGATAGACTAAGATTTTTATACAGCGACTGTCAAATGGGAGAAGAGAGAAAATTTGGTAAGAATAAAGTAATACTTAGTGGAGATTTGGGCCATTAGAATGAAAAACAGAAGCCCATATGAGAAAATTGAAGAAATGAATGGGTTTATGAACCAATATTAAAAGATCTTTCTACTCTTTTTGATGATGAACCTAATCGATTGTTGTTTGGAGAAATTGATGCGTTCAATTCATTAGTATTTCTTCAGAACTATTTTCAAAACTTAAGATCCAGTGGTACTAATGTTCAATTTGTGATGGACAAATAAAAATAATATGAGCAAGGCTATATAAGCGATTTTAGAGTGGCTATAGTTGGGGAAAGAGAGACAGAGAAGGCGAATAAGATAAGGATTTTGATGGTAAAAAAGCACAATAATATAAATATTAAAAAAATAAGTAATATTATTTTTTATTTTTAATAAAGATAAATTTTTAAATACTTAATTTTATCATTAGGGAGTTAATTAGGATATCTAGATTTATCCATTAGGGATATTATATAAGGATATTCATCTATTAGAATTAAAATTTTATTTATTTATCTCTTAGTATGTGATATCAAAAAAAATATTATATTTATAATATCTTATGATTATGTTTAAATTTGAATTATTGTTATTATATTATTTCCTAAGCTCTATAAATAAAGTCTCTCATTTGCATTCAGTCTGACTCATAAGCTATTAACACTACTCATGCCCAGATTGTCGCTGCTGCTGAGGCTGCTCACGTTGGCTCTGCCGTTGCTACTTCACCGTCGATTGCGTCTGGTAGTCTTGCCGCTGCCTTAGCCCTCCTTTTTGGATCTGTTCTACTGATTTAATGTTGTTTTTTTTATTATTTTGTTATGTTTCCTTCGGAAACTTTTTCAGTGTGGCAGTGCACAGATTACATAATTATACGGATATTTGCGTTTCCCTGTTTTACACGTGTCTAGTTTCTATTATATTATATATCTTTGTTTTATCCTCAAAATTTTGAAAGAGATATCATTTTGAAAGAGATCGTATGATGTGATATAGAATAAGTTGATGATCCCGTAAAGATTTGAAGATTATCTATTTAATATCGTAGATTTAATTTGATTTAAATTAGCAGTTATTTTGAATTTTGAATTGATTTAACAATATCTTAATATTGCATATGTGATTTGATTTGATTTGATTTGATTTGGCAATATCATTTTTATTGATTTTATTGTTATTAATTTATAGGGTTAAGTTTAGGCCTATAAATTGCACCTTAACTCGTTTGCTTTGTTTTGATGAATTGAATAATATTGAGTTTTCCCCTCTCTCTGTTATCTTCTCCCTTTATTCGTCTGGTTCCCCCCTTGTTGTTTTCTCCCCTCTATTCTCTCTCTTCCTCCTTTCCCCAATCCCGTCATGCATCAATTGGTATCAGAGCCAGATTCCACTTCCCTTTCACTACCTAGACTTCTAAACACCTCTTCCAAATAGAAAAAGTTTCTCACTTCTCTTCTACCCACATAAACATTTCAACTCAGCTTTCAAAATTCCCATAGCATTTCAAAGCTTCACAATAACATTTTTTGCTAGTGTGTGGTTTACTATTCTAAGTTTTTCTGGAGCCAAGAATTATTATATATAAATATTGAGGGTAAAGTCTTTAATTTTAGGCTCTTATTTGAGATATCATTCTCTTTATTGTTTTTTCTTATTATTTTATTTCAAAGAGAAGGCAAGAAAAGAAAAAAAAAACGTCACACAAAAAAAAAAGTGTGACAAAAAAAAAGAAAAAACCAAAAAAAGGCCATAAATGTGTGACAAAAAAAAGCCATAAAAAAGTGGAAAAAAAAGTTGTTGCCTTATATTTTATTATTATAGAACTTCAGAGTTCTCTGGGGGTTGTGCTTGTTGAATAGGGTCTTCACCTTTTAGGTAGGGCCTCTAGGGAGCCTATTTTAGGCTTCTAGAACTCTCATGGGCAACATGGTTTTCTCTTTTGCTATCTCACTTGATGGAAAGGATTTCCAGATGAAAGTGTCGCCCACCCTTCCCGCCCTAACTCTATGCCTTCCTATTAACTCGTCAAGAGCCGAGTTCTTCAAGTGGGTGAAAAATGATAGGATATGGAATAAGTTGAGGATCCTGCAAAGATTTAAAGATTATCTATTTAATATCGTAGATTTGATTTGATTTAAATTAGCAGTTATTTTAAATTGATTTAACAATATCTTAATATTGCATATTTGACTTGATTTGATTTGATTTGGCAATATCATTTTTATTGATTTTATTGTTATTAATTTCTAGGGTTAGGTTGAGGTCTATAAAAAGCACATCAACTCGTTTGCTTTGTACGTTTTGATGAACTGAATAATATTGAGTTTTCCCTTCTCTCTGTTATCTTCTCCCTTTATTCGTGCGGTTCCCCCCCTCCCTTCTTGTTGTTCTCTCCCCTCTATTCCCTCTCTTCCTCTCTCTTCCTCCTTTCCCCCTATCCTGTCCTGCATCACCGTACCTCTGCAAATGTGAAGTAGTAAGAGACAGTAAAGAAATAATTGAGTATCAAATCAGAAATATATCCTTTCAGACATCGAAGATCTATTGTCATTTTGTTTCCACTGTTTGTTATGTGTAATTTGTAAGGTTTAGTTAAAGTGATTAGTGTTAATCACATAGTTAATGACCCAAAACCCTATATAAATGGTCATAATATAATATTTTAAGTGTGAGATTGTGTAATTATCACCAAAGAGTGAGAGGATATAGAATTTCCACCAATGCATAGAGGGGAGGATAAATTAGGTCTCCCATCTTAAGAGTCACCAAAATGAGATTTGTTCATCATCCTCAACTGATGATAGATTAGTTCAATACCCAAATTAAATGAGTTTATAATAATACATAGCATTTCTTCTTTCAATCTTGATTTTAATAATGTTTACATTATGCTTTTGAAATGAGCTTCTCTTTCTAAGATGACAACAAATTCATCTCATCCTTGATAAATCACAAAGATACACATTACATATCTTTTTGGGAGAAAGATACAATATGCATGTGCTAAAGATCACTGAACTACAATCACAGTACTGTAGATAATAAATATGAAATATTGTAGATCTCTCATGCAAAATTTCAGCCAAAAGGAGATAAGATCTCAGAGTAACTGCCTCCTAGATCACAACCCACCCAAACTACATCACACAGGATTGTAGATCTGTATGTCTCGAATAGCCCTACAAAATTTCAGGTCAATCGGACAAGAAATCACTGTCTGATCGTCGACTTGATCAAACCCCTCTGACAGAACTACAACAGACGTGAACCTGTTTTCACAAAAATTCTAGGAAATATAGAGGAGTCCATTGGATCATCTGACCATCCAAAACAAAGTTTAATGTGTCTAGAACCTCCTCGGAAAATATCAGCTTGATATAACAGAAGTTCACCTTCTATTTGTAACATAGATAAAAAATTGCTTTAGAACTGACAAAAAGCAAAAAGGCTATTTTCTTTTTCTTACTCTTCTTTCCCTCTCTCAACGTAATGCTAACTTCATCAAACCCCTTTTACTGTTTTTAAAACTTTCTTTCAAGCAGTTAGGCCTCCACATAAGAGTGAACCCTAAGGCCCAACAATAAATCGGAAAGTATTAGATTTTGGTTACATGGTGATAAGCCAATGATTTCGTGTGCATTTCCCCTCAATCTTTCACGGACAATTTCTTACTTCCAGCGTCACTTTTGTTTACAACAGTGAATAAGCAAGTTGCAGGAAGGAGGCCATTCTTGAATTAATGTGTCTCAAAACGAAATTTAAGCATAAAAAAATTTACATTAGCAAACAAATCCATGAATTAAACTAAACAGTAAGATCACAGAACAAAACGCCAAACGACAAATGGAAGAAATAAACAAAACATAACAGCAATAGATAGAAAAATTAGCAGAAAAAGAGGACCAGAAGAAGATGATGTCAGAAGAATAACGATAAAGTAGCACAAGAGTAATGTAACATGAACGCGATTCTTCACCAAATGTATTAATACAAAAATGCTGAGTTCACTTCTTGAATTTACCACCTTCTGAATGCTCGAGGAAGAGCTTGTTTCATTTCTTTATCCTCAGAAAGATGAAAATGACACAACAAACAAAAAAGAAAGAGATGCAAAAAACTGAAGAAAGTAAAACAGAGTACAGAGC
>QFDD01008211.1:0-12875 GCA_006871305.1 Vachellia collinsii | reverse complement strand
GGTCAGATCGGGGTCAAACCGGGGTCAGACCGGCCATATTAAAATAATGATATTTAATTGATAATATTAAAATATAATACTTTTAATAATGTTTAATTTCAAAATATTCATCTTTATTAGTTAAAAACTTTTAGTCATTGTAATTAGTAATCATCCATAATAAAAAAACATCATTAAAATTTATTCATCAACCATAAAACGTTAAGAATCAATCATAAAAAAAATCATGTTTGTAGTAAAAAAAAAAAGGAAAGGAAGAAATACCATCTAATTATTCCCTTTGTCACTAAATATTAATAAAAACAATAAAAAAAAGAGAGAAATTGCATTAAGGTCCCACACAAGAAAATTAATATCAGAAAGATCTTAAAGGTTGCTAGTACTGATAACTCATTCACTTGTCAATGGTGCTCTTTTACTTGCTAATAAAAACCTTTTGAGACCTTTTTAATATTAATTTTTTTGCGTGGGACCTTAACATATTTTTTTTTTAAAAAAAAGCAAATGAAGTATAAATTTTTTTTTTTAAAAAAAAACAAATAAAACATATAATTTTTTTTAAAAAAAAAATATATAGGTGACCCGGTCAACCCGGTCACCGGTTTTTTGCTTGACCGGACCGGACCATGGGCCGGTCCGGTTCGGTTTTTTTAACATTGCCTGTCACACATTCCCTCATCAATTGCTCATTTTTTCTGGGTCATGCCTTGTGCTTTGGCTATTCTGAAATCTATCAGCAGCGGTCTATCCACAAGTTTAGAGCATACTTAGAAATAAATTTTAGAGAGTGATTTTAAATAATTCAAGGTATAGTCATTAATATGGGTCCAACCTGCGGGTTGAGCATACCAACCTGTGATAGGTTGGTTTGGGCAAAAACTAACCCATTTAGATCCGCACCTGCTTAGCCCGTACTAGCGGTGGGCTAACCTGTTTTTTTTTTAAAAAAGATTAAAATTGTTTTATAAAAAAAATATGTGGATAACGTCTGATTATAATGTAAACCTAATTAATATTAAATGTTTATTAATCATTTGATTCGTTTATATTTAGTTTAAATTCAATCTTATAAAGTGTATTATATATCTTTAAGTTGTATTATATAAAATTTGAACTATATATTTTATGTTCAAGTTACGATGTATTTTTACTAATTAAAGTTATGGAAGAAAATATTTCATTTGAGGTATTTAAATAAATAAATAAAATATTTTAAGTGCAAATTTAAAAAATATTATGGTAAAAATATAAAAAAAATTAAAAAAAAGTTCCGCTGTGAAGGGCTGGGTTGAAAAAATCCTAACCAATATACATGTGGGTATTTGAGCCCACCATGCGATGAGCCAACCCGTACCCTGTGGGTTGGCTCATATTACGAGCACTAATACGGGTAGTATATGAGAGGAGTTTTGTTTCGACTTACGTGAAAGTGCTTATAGTGGCTTGTTTGAGCATGTTTGGATTTACTTTTGAAGAATAGCTTCTATCTCGATTTGCTTAAAAGTTATATTTAAAAATTAGATTTTGGAGAATAACTTCTGAAAAAAACTAGAAAGAATAGCTTTTGAAAAACCCGGTTTCTACCCTCAAACCATGGTTTTAAGGGTTAAAAACTATTCTAAAGAATCTGAGTATGTTTGTCTACCACTTTTTGAAACCATGGTTTTGGATCCAAAAGCTATTCTGCATTTTCAAAACATGTTTATCAACAGTTTTTTCAAAACCATGGTCTCACTCTTCCAGAATCACTTTAATGTAAATTAAGACAAATTTTTTTTCACATATTTACCTCAGATTGCGTACAATCACTTTTCAAAAATTAATACCAAACAAATTATAAAAGCTGTTCCCAGATATGTTCTTAGTCATTTATTTATCACTTAATTTTTTTTTAAAAAAAAATCATGTGATTGTCACATTGTTTTTCCCCCCTTCTGGGCTTTGGCCTCTAGTCAATGAAGCGTTACTAAACTTTACGTCCGCATCACTGAACACCGATTCTCTCTATCACCATCTACCAACTTTATGGAAACTTTGACGTTCTTTCATTAATTTTTAATCTTTTTAAACATCCAATTACAAGGTCAATCAACTTAGGGAATCCAGCCCGACCCCCAAAAAAAAAAAGTTAAAGGAGAAAACCTTTCAACTATGCACACACACAGACAGACGCAAAAGCTAGTCCTAGAACTAACAATACAGATCATATATAATCATATATAGCCACACAAAGTTGGATGATAGAGATTTCATATTCAATCCGCTAGCATTAAAGTGCCCCCCGGCTTTAATCATTTAGCAGCACCACCACCTTCTGTTTCATCAGAGGAAGATGGTCCCTCACCAATCTTGGCTGCTTCCATGAGTCTCAGATTCTCAGTGTCCCCCTCCTGCGTGCTCTCCACTTTGCTCAGACCCTTCGAATTGGGCTCCTCAGACTTGTACTTGTACCATGAGGCCCAATACAGATAGTTGAAAAAGTTGAGGCTGCTAAGGATGGCCAGGAACCAATAAAACAGGTTCAGATTGTTTTGGTTCAAATCAAAGCCATGCAACCACCCTTGTTTGCTCTGAGTGATCTTTCTGGTCACAGCATTTATTACATTCACAAATACCGTACTCAAGAAGTAACCCAGAGACGTTGAAAGCCATGTGAAAGAGGTTGAGAGTGATTTCATGCTTGAGGGCGATTCTCTGTAATAGAATTCCAACAGTCCTACGAGAGTGAACATGTCTGCAACTCCAAATAAAGCGTACTGGAACGAAAGCCAAAATAGGCTTATAGGCTTAAGTGGGTCTCTTCTTCCTTGATCTCTTCTTTTCACTTCAATAACCCCCGCCACCGCCATTGAAATAGCAGAGAGTGCTAGGCCCACACCAACCCGTTGAAGCTGTGTAATGCCTGAAGGGTGATGAGTGATCTTTCGAGCGAATGGGACAAAGCAGAATTCGTAGATGGGAACGAGGATGGATATGAAAAGCAAGGGGATGACAGGAATGGAAGGTGCAGGGACAGTAAAAGAACCGAGTTTAAGGTTCATGACATTCCCTTGCTGGACTGAGAATGTCTGAAGCTGCGCTAAACATGTGTTCATTATAATGGTGCTGCCGAATATTGGAAGCATTCTCGTCAGGATTTTCACTTCTTCAACCTGTGTCACTGTGCATACCTTCCATGGCTGTGATTTTGAGTCTTCTTGAAGGATAGCAGCTTTATCTAGAAACCTGATTAGAAAACCAAAGAGCTTTTTCACATGCAAGTACATGTATGAAGAAAGAGATCTAATCATCATCACCATCATCATGATCATCAATTGTTTTCTCAATTATTGTGCATGGGAAGGATAAATTTTGATTGTTATTGATAACTAAAAAGGCGTAGAAATAGCAGAAATAATTGAGCTTTGAACTAATTACCCAAACAGCTTTTCATTTTCTCCCAGTATGAGATTACCCCACAAAAACACTGCTAGTTACCTACTGAGTATGGAGACATCCCATCCCACTGAAAGAAAAAGAAAGAAAGAAAAGAATAGACTGCAAACAGTACTGTTGTGTGAAGACTTTTTTTCCTTTTTATTTTTTGTTTGGGTTTTCCCCTTGTTTTGTCAGACTACTTGATGTCTTTCACACGGCAAAGATATGCTTTCCCACTATCATTCTCCATACTTCTGCTTCTGCAGTTCCTACTTGCGAAGAGGTAACAGTAGGACCAGGGCCCTTGGCCTCACCTACTGTCGTACATGAAAAATAAGAATCCTAACACGCCAATGTGCTAGAACTTGTGTTTTTGTATGGTTGTTTGTATGCTACTGTATGCAGAAAATTATGTAGTTTTAATAGTGCGGCTAATTCAAGCTGTTAAGTAGAAAGAAAAATCAAAATCATGAATCACCTCATCTGATTCGTGTGTGCAATCTTCTCTACAGTATCATCTTTATCACTAATCTCATAAAGTTGTTGATGAGGATCTGGCAACGGTAGCTTTCGGTTCTTAAACGCCACAACAAAAACCTGCAATAAACAAGAGGGTTATATAATTCTCTCCTTAACTAACTCAACTCATGCTGGTAATTAAGTGCCTGTGTAAAAGAAAACGGAAGTGGAGATTTTATACAAACTAACCTGAATAATCCTGAGAATGGGGCTATCTCCAGGAGTTTTGATGCGGTAAAATGGCTTACCAAGAGCGAGAGTGACAAAGCCAACAAAAGAAGCAACAGTTATAATGAAAAATCCCCAATGCCAAGCTCTCTGAGTGCTAATCCACACAACACCTGTAACCCCAACAATTGCTCCTACCGTTGAACTTAGCAGAAGCCAATTGAAGAAGCTGGCGAGAGCTTTTGCTTCAACAGGATCCTTCTCATCAAATTGGTCAGCCCCAAATGCAGTCATACACCCTCTAACTCCTCCCGTGCCCAGAGCCAAAAAACACAGTGATGTGTAGAACATAGCTGCTATACCACCTTCTACACAGCTCGACTTCCCACAAGCTTCCGGGTGTAAATTGTTTGAAGCAGCTTGAATCGTGACCACAACCAAAGCCTGCAAATATGGATTACTTAGAGCAGGTTATAATTTTGAATTTTTTTTCTAACCAGCCAAGTTTACCACAGAATAAGATTTTTTCTGTTACCAGAACTTCAAGGAAGCCGAAGATCAAACAGGTGGTAAGCCTGTTCAAGTAAGTGTCTGAGATGAAACCACCAACAAGGGAGAGCAGGTAACTTGAGCCCATGAAGTTTGTGAGAGTGTTTGCAGAGCTGGAAAGATCAAAGTGCATCACCCCATAAAAGTAGAGGACTAAGCTCACCATGTTTGCCACTGAACCCATATTATCCAACGATGACAAGACTGTGGAATAAAAAGAAGGGGATAGAAGAAATAAAACATTTTATCAGTCTGCTAAATTGCAGAGAGCAGATCAGAGAGTTTTATGGCTGTTCCAGAGTATATTTTAGCTTACCGAAAATGAACATGGAGGCTCTGAATCCACCTTTTCGTTTCTTCCATTGGGATTGGGTTACCTCTTTGCCTGCCTGTGAAATGAGCAGAATCAGATGTGAAACTTATCGACCACATACAACAGAGAGACAATAGAGCAAGAGAAATCGATTGAATGACCAAGGCCAAAGAGGCTCACCATCCTCGAGAAATGGAGAGAGTATCAGACAATAATGTGCAGTTCTGAGGAATGGTGCAGAATGGCTTAGTGAACATATAACCCAAAAAGGAAGCTTTCCCAGGACAACTATCTGGAATTCAGACAAGAATCATAAAAGAAGCAGCTTTAAAAGCATAAAAAATTGCACACGATTGCTTCTTACCCTCGCACTGTTCACCACTTTTTTCCTTTCTTAATTGCCCATTTCCCTTCCCTCCACCCAATCTATATCGTCTCTCTGTTTTTCTCTGCTTCTCTGCTAAGCCAGTTGACAGATTAAAGCTAAAACAGATTACATTATGGGCGCTAATCAACCTCTCAATGAGTCCAACACATACGCCCCCACACTGCTTGATTTATTTACTTGTCTTCGTTGAATAATCCGTCTCCGGCGTCTTATCGCTGTCCTTAACCTCAAACCTTTGGGTAAAGCTCGTGGGCCAAAACGAAAGAAAATGATTGCTTATATTATACATACCGGAGAGACTTTTTTTTTTTTTTCGGCCTACTCCACACAGGCACAGCAGGTTATTAAAGCAGAATTAGCCAAATATCACATGGTTTGTCTCCTCAAATTGTTGTTTATCCTTTTCATTAGCACTGGACGAAGCCCTTTAATAATTGCTAGTCTGAAAGAAGTTGGGAATGGGAAACTCCTGAATTGTTAATCAAGGATTGAGGCATAAAAGAAACACTGTCAAATTAAAAAAATGCGAACAGCTTAAAGTTTAAGTTTCAGTTATATCAATGACTAACGGTGTCTTAAAATTCAAACTTAACCCAGGTTGGTTTGACAGCTTTGTCCGGTACTCGATTAATACAACATCCTGCGATGCTGTTCAAATAAATAAAAAAAATGGTACAGCGTAATGGGGGAAAAAAAACAAAACTGAAGGTCAAAATATTCAAAATTTGCAAATGGGTCACATGATCAATTGATCATACAGCTCAGACGGTGTCCTAGTGTCTTTGATATCATAGCATCACACTGTGGATCAGCCCCTTGCTGAAAGTGAGAGAGTGGGGTTTTCTGATTTCTGAGTTTCGCGTTTGCTTTGGACCAGTGATCTCATTCCACTGAGAAAATCATTTTCTCACCCGAAAGTCCGAAACGTCCCTTTCAAGATAGCAGTCTAACTTGTAGTATCTCAATCCCCCCAAATCACTTTATGTGTTAATTTATTTATGTGTTTATTTCGTTAGGTTTCACTGTCAATTGATTGTTCCTTCCTGTTTGATTGGTGGGTGAGGCAAAGATTTTCGTTGGTATCATCCCGAGAAGCTTTGTTCAGTAGCTTGGGCATCAGTTTTCACATTGACAGGTGATATCAATAATCTTTGACTTAACAACACCTGTCCCTTTTTAAGAACCGAAGGAAGTATAGATTATTTTTTCAAGTCAATAAAAAATTGCCCTGCTCGTACTTGCTGTGAGAATTAGATATATTCATTTTTTTTATACCATCAAAAGCGATGGATTACGAGAAATAAAAAAATAAAGAAGATGAATAAATGCGTGAGGGAAGCTAGAAATAAACAAAGCGATGCGACTTTTCGAGTTCACGATTTGATTATTTATGAGCTAAAAAACAAAGGAGGTTGCTTATGGGCGAACCAAGAGATGGGGAGACGAAGTGACCAAAGGGGATTTTGAGGTATCAGATTGGGTTCGTGGAATGATTATGAATACTTTTCATACTGGGCTGGTTATGATGCTTTTTCTATCCTAATTAATGAATCAGCACGACGACATGGTCCCTTTTCTTTTTTTGAGTGAGCCAGTGAGTTCGATCAACGTCTCTCCGCATCATCCATCCATGTTCGCTGCCTTTTTCGCTCCTCATCGCTCGCTGCCCAAATTTCGTCAATCCCGTTGATGGAGTGAGTGCCCTCCAATCCCTAATCCTTCTACACATCCAACGCATACTCTGCACCTGTCGTTTTCGACCTTACCATTTCCGTGCCTGTCGTTTCTATCTGTCCCCGACACCTACTTTTTTTCTTTTTTCCCTCCACACCTTTGCCAATTCTTTAATCTTTTCGCCCACGTTCCATTTTTATCCCCTGAGCCCGAGCCCTCCAGATTGTGTCATTGAACGTTAGATTCCAATTTCTACTATAGGAACAAAGAACGTGCCTGAGCTAATCAGGTGTTTTTTTTTTTTTTTTCAATTACAGAATATCACCTGCAGCATACAAATGCTTAATTTCATCACACCCTATTATTTAACAAAAACCAGATCAGTAGACTTCTACCAGAAAAAAAACAACCCTTTTAAACTAAATCATATTACCTCCTGACCCAAAGGAAATCATATGCATGGCAGACGCCAAGACTTGTTTCCGTCTCCAGACAGATAAATTTTTAACCGCAATAAAATAATACCTGATATTTAAATTCACAGTTTTTTTAATGGGAAATGATCCCGACTTCATGCAACTGATGACTTCGAGTCCAGCTTCAATGGAAACTTCAAACAATAACCAAGGCTCACTGTTAGTGGCCCATCTTCATTACTGCCCAATTTAAGACTGTAAACAATACACTACGGGCCCAATTCAACCTAGGCTCGTCATGATGGGGTAGATTTTGTACGCAATACTTGTATAGTGCATAAACTGTCGATAATAAACCAGGCCCACTATGATTATGGACCATGCCCAATACCTATGCAGAGTTACAAACTCCATATGCTAAGGTAGGCCCACTATGCTCATGGGCCCAATTTAAGAGAAAGCTCTACATAGAGAAGCCCTTGGGTTTTGTGATCGGGTGAGATTCCGTAGAAAAAAATACATGTATGCACGTGTTTCTACATCTATACGCTGCCCCCGTTGGGCGGGAAGCATTTGGTTCCCGCCTTAAAGCCTGAAGGCACGCCCTTTCTCTTCCTCTGCACGGGATACCTCCTTCTGAGTTTATCTATTTCTCTCCCAAACAAGAAAATGGGTATAAAGGTATTAACTTTTTCTTCATATTCACGCTCTCAAGTTGTGCAATTTCTAGTTCGTTTTGGAATTAACTTAACTTGTTTTGTTGAGAGCTTCTTTAGGGTTTAACGAAGCTTTTAGCGGACAGTGCCCCCAAATCCATGAAGGAGCATAAATTTGAGAGCTATTTTGGCCGCAAAATTGCCATTGACGCCAGTATGAGCATCTACCAATTCCTAGTCTGTATCCTTCACCTTTCCTCCTCATGATTAGATTTGCCTTGAAGACGTTTCAAAGGACAAGGATCCTGTAAAACTTGTATTATGGGTGTATTTGATTTGGTGCAGATTGTCGTGGGAAGAAGTGGGACTGAGATGCTTACCAATGAGGCTGGTGAAGTTACAAGGTCACCTTTGGAAACATTGTTATCTGGAACAAAATAAGCCAATTTCTGATACGGATTAGCATAATTCAGTCATTTTTTGGAAAATTTGTTCACGATGACATTATTTTTTTGTCTCGGTTGGTGCTACAGTCATTTGCAAGGCATGTTTTCACGGACTATCAGACTTCTAGAAGCCGGACTAAAGCCAGTGTAAATTGTCTCATTTCCTTTCGTTGGAATCCTCGTTTTTGTTCTCTAACTTGCTCGCTCCTGCTGAAATTATAATGCTTATGTCCAGATATGTTTTTGATGGGAAGCCCCCAGAATTGAAGAAACAAGAGCTGGCCAAACGGTACAATTTGTGAAATTTCTGTAATTTGAATTCCCTATATTTTTCGAGGTCTAACTTCAAACTTTCTGGCTTTTGTTGATCAAAATTAAATATTTGCTTTGCTAAATACGCTCTTTTCACTAAATTATTAATATTAATTATTAATAGTTTCTCAAAGAGGGTTGATGCTGGTGAGGATTTGTCTGAAGCCAAGGAGGTATGTTCTTAATCTGTTTTTGACTCTCCTCACTTTCCTTTTTGTTGCAAAGCATGTATAATTTATTTACACGGCTGCTTTCTTTTGTTGCTCAGACTGGCACTAAGGAAGACATCGAGAAATTCAGTAAACGGACTGTGAAGGTGGGTCTTCATCAATCCATTGCCACTTATAGGAAGTTTATAATCACCACAAGACAAGACATTTCTTCGACATATCCCAATGACCGTGCTTTACTATGTGATAAATTCTCCACATCATGGATAGTAGCATCCCAATTTCTGTGTGCTGTTGAGCCCCTAGCGTCCATTCTCTTGCAGGTGACAAAGCAACATAATGAAGACTGCAAAAGGCTTTTAAGACTCATGGGGGTGCCTGTGGTTGAGGTAGCATTATGCTACTCAAATCTTTGTTTTAACAATGTACATATCTGTGTCATTAATTGTACCATGTTGCTAAGGCCTTGGTTCCTGCAGGCTCCCTCAGAAGCAGAGGCACAATGTGCTGCACTTTGTAAGTCAGGAAAGGCAAGTGATTATGTGTATTTGTTTCCCATGTATGCATGCATTGATGTTGTGTATTTGACTTTCTAGCTTTCATATTTTTGCTATCTGGTCCTAATTTTGTGTTGCATTAATATAAGTTATTTTATCCGTCTTTTGAATGTTACAGGATTAGTTAGAAACATTGCTTAGTTCAAACGTTCCATGGAATTTATGTTGAATATTTATATATTATAGGTTTATGCAGTAGCTTCTGAAGATATGGATTCATTGACATTTGGAGCTCCTAAATTCCTTAGACATTTGATGGATCCTAGCTCCAAGAAAATCCCAGTCATGGAATTTGAAGTTGCAAAGGTCCTGACAGTTTTTGACACTCGGGATTTACTGTTTGATCTGCTCAGTGCTCATACTGATATTTCTCTTGCTTCAGATTTTGGAGGAACTAAGTCTTACCATGGACCAATTCATTGACTTGTGCATTCTTTCTGGATGTGATTACTGTGATAGTATTCGAGGTAAATTTTATCTCTTTCCTATGATGCTAGGATCTGGGATTGGATTTATGATTGTCATATATTCTCAATATGCATGTCAACGTAATATAAATCATCTATGTTGCAGGGATTGGGGGATTGACCGCCTTGAAACTCATACGCCAGCATGGTTCTATAGAGAATATACTGGAGAATATAAACAAAGAGAGGTTTTTCTAATACTTCATGGCAGAATTTACCATATACAATTTCTTTGCTTATGATGTGCTGAGAATTATTGTTAGACATGTGATAAAATCATATGATACATGCTTCATTTTGTTAAACCCGTGATACACCTTTGCAGGTCAGACATCTGGACCTAGAAACTCTAGCCATTCTAAGTTTGCTGATGATCTAACACATATGACCTAACTTACAGCTTATCTGCATGGCTTTTAACTGTTTAGGCTTTTGGCTCATTTATCTACAAATGCTTTCTGCCCTTTTTGGTGGTTTATGAGATCAATGATTTCTATTGTTGCTTGAGAAATTTATTGTAGCTTACAAACTTGTAGATGTTCCTTTCTGAAAATCCTAGATTCTTGATATTATGCTACTGATCTTTCATCCTTAGTAATACATACATAACATCCATTCAGGTACCAGATACCAGATGATTGGCCTTATAAGGAGGCTCGGCAACTTTTTAAAGAACCATTGGTCTTTACTGAAGAAGAGCAACTCGATCTTAAGTGGACTTCTCCAGATGAAGATGTAATAAATATTCTTATTGAGTTGTTAATTATGCTTTCAAACATACAGGATCCATACATGCATATCCTCATACTTATATGTCCTGTTTTTGTGCATCCTGATGTCAATAGTTATTGATCTGAGTGTATATGTATTTTGTGATGATTAGACTCTGTTATTATGCCTTTCTGACAGGGGTTAATTACATTTTTGGTAAATGAGAATGGTTTCAATGCAGACAGGGTGACAAAGGTTTGTTGCCTCAAATGTCATTTCTACGGCCCTTCTGATTATTACTTCAATTTCTATTGGAATCATGTCTTATATGTTTTCTATATCCAATTTAGGCAATAGAAAAGATTAAAGCAGCAAAGAACAAGTCATCACAAGGCAGGTAAGTGGTCTCTATCTTACCAAGAATGCATGGTAAGCCATTTTCTTTTCTTTGGTCAATAAGACCTAACTCTCTCTTCCTCTTTCTGCATACAACAGGTTGGAATCGTTTTTTAAGCCTGCAGTGAATCCATCTGTACCCATTAAACGGAAGGTATATTTTCAATAAATCTGTAATGTCACCTTTTGTCCTGAGTTTATTGAAAAACCCATTGGAATTTGGAAATACCTGGCAGAAATGTTTACAAAATGCATCATCGCATTTTCATTGCCCATTGAAGCATATCCCTAGTAATTTAATCTTGATATTCTATAATCTTGGTAATGATTAAAGTCTAAAGATAACTACTCTTTTTTTAAGCGAAGCTGAAGTGGTCCGTAATAAATTATCTGTCTTGCTAAGTGCTTTATTTTCTCCTTCAAAAGGAAACACCAGCGAATACTGCTAAGGAGACAAACAAAAAGGCCAAGGGTGGTGGTTGGAAGAAGAAGAAATAGTTGACTTCGTGACATAAGAGTAAAAGAGAAGAATTGGTTTACCTTGTGATCAGGTTAGCGTTTCTGAGCCTGGATCTTCCAGGTTTGATTTCTTCTGCTTTCTCCCTATTATTTTGATTTTACTCTTTCATGCATTGATCATGTATGGGAGGCCAATGAATTTGGTATGGTAAAGTCGTTTTGTCCTCTCATTTTGATATCTCTACATGCTGCGATATTTGATTTTCAATGACTTCTAGTTATATTGAATTATGACATGAAATTGTTAAGATATCTGATATGCTTACCAGTTCCTAGTGCCTTACTTCTTGCAGTTTGCACGGGGGTGATGAACTTGCAATGGTAGAGTGCAATGATCCAAGTTGTAAAATATATGCACTGCAAGCCTGTGGTGTAGAGTTGTGGATTTTGACTGATTTATCCCGAGACACCTACTTCTGTCATTCAATGATAATTTGATATGCGTTAGCTTTGATTAATCTAATCCCTTCTTATATCTTCCGTTGTCTGCTTTCATTCATTGAGAGTTTAAAATGAGTAACTTTTCTAAATAGCCTTATGATGACGTGTACCATGTGGTTCTGGGGAATATAAGATTAAATCGTGTTAAAACTCACAAGGTCTCTACATCCTGGAGGTAGTTCATAGAGGATCCTGGTATCCAAGTCATCTTAAGGCGCTTCGTCTGAAGAGGTTTTAAATTTTCCTCAGAAAGTTGAAATGACAGGATTATCTTCTAGTTGAAACCGATGATAGATCATATACTTGAGTGTCTAAACGTTTTTTCTTTGGGGGAAAACTGTGAAACCTCATATGGATGAGTGTTTCTCAAAAACATGTAACTATTGAACCAACGTAACGGAATTACTGGGATGTTGTATTCTATTGGAGTTGACTGGTAATATTATTTGAGCTGCATGATTGTCAAAGACTGGTATTCTGTTTGGGGTTCGGCTAGGAATGATGAGCTCTCCTTTGTCGTTCGATTGCCTTCAAATTCGTTCGATTGTTTTATGCAGTTTGGGAGGTAGGCCGATAATATGATAATGAATGAGTCCTACTCAGCCTATTCGTGCTAAGACTTGATTGTTGAAGAAATAACAACAAAGAAAAGAGGAAATGTAAGAGGAATATGTGAATAAATTTTTGGGAGAATTGAGGATAAATCCTTCATGAGGAAATTAATTAGAGAATGGGATCTGTCATTGAATCTTTATA
>QFDD01008210.1:0-11709 GCA_006871305.1 Vachellia collinsii | reverse complement strand
AATTTCATACCTACTTTCATTTTTCAACATTATCTTTTCCCCCTTTTGGTTTCTATCACGTTTCCCATCCCCTTCCTCATCTTCATCATCATTATTATATATGCTTTTACTAACGTGTTTTTTTTTTTAAAAAAAATATTATAATAACTCTCTGCTTCAATCGTTCTAGAATCCGCTATATAGGATTCTCCTTTCCTTTCCTTTCCCTCTGGCCTGAGATTCCCCCGAGATGGAAGGTGTTCACACAATTGAGAGGGGCAAGGGAATTAGTCTTCTCTGTGTGTATGGTGGCTCTGTGGTGGGATCTCGCATGATAAAAAGAGAGGCGCCGGAAAACATGAGGTCAAAAAAACTCCACCTTTAATTCATCTCTTTGTTCGGTGTGCAGGGATGTGGCCAATGCCTCGCTGACACGTGGCGCAAAGGTGACTGCTTTTGGCTGCGTGGTCACTGTTACGCTTTGCACCTGCACTGTGCTTATCCCCACTCATTTTTCCACCTTTTTTTTAAAAATATTTTTTATTCCATGTTGGTGTTTTTTGTTTACTATTCTCCGGTTAATGTTCGTAGTTCTTTTAACGAAAATTTAAATATTGATCCATCACGTTCTGAGGAATATGTTGGGGTCAATTTTTAGAGTGATTCTGGGATTCCAAGTTTGAACCCTGCAAGTGTAAATATATGGTTTTGATGACTCGGGCTTTTAGGCCCACATTTTGAGGTCCATTCTGGTGCGTTGCTTTTTCCCCTTTCTATTTTAAATCTCTGCTCACACATTGCCACGTAGGTTTTCCACTTGTCGTTTTGTTGATTGGATGGTGCGTTTCTGGCTTTATCAGAAATCACCTGGCTCATATTTTTATTCCTCATTCTTTGATTCTCTGATTCACCCATTTATGCGAAATTCCTTCTACGTGCCAACCATTTATACTATTCCCCTTGTACTTCCCTTTCACCTCCTTTTTTATTATTATTCTTTTCTTCCTCCCTTGTCTAAAAAGACGTTGCCTTTGCCTTGCTTTTATATATTAATTTGAAATAAATATATAAACACCAGTTCCCTAAAACTGAAGTGTGATTTCAAATATTGCCCAGGTTACTATTGATTTGGTTGGCAAAGTCAGGTCCAAGTCCACGCCTTTTTTGTCAAAATAACTATAAAGTTCACAGCCCTTAATCTAAACTCCTATGATTTTGTTTATAAGGTGGAAAGAGATAATTCTTTAATTCTATTTGTAAGTAGCATAATTAAATTTCCTATATTAATGTCTGACTTTGTTCTCACAGAAAATAATTTATATTAAATATAAATAAAATTGAAAATTTCTTAATTTTAAATTTAAGGTTTTTCAATGAAACGTGTTGATAATGATTAGTAAGCAAAAATAGATGAGTGCTTAAACCAACCGGCAGTCAAAGAAAAAAAGGGGGAAAATTACTGTAAGGTCTCAAGTAAGAAAATTAATATCAGTAAGGTTCCATTGACAACTCATGTAGTTATCATTGACAATCTCCTGAAACTTTTCTGATATCAATTTTCTTGCATTGGACTTTACAGTAATTCAAAAAAAAAAACCAAGAAACAACCTCTTGCAGTGTGATATATCTTAATAAATATGCTTAATCAATAAGTAGAATTGAATTAGGTCGATATGAACTGAAAAACAGTGGCATGCATGGGTCAAAGAGAGTGTGGCCCACAAGTAGACTAATCAATAATGATCATAAAAGCCTCGCTTTGAACAAGCAGGAGAGTTTTTGAAAACTTAGCTGCTATGACTTTAATTAATTAATTAATAAAGAAGAGCCTTGGAACTTTATTCACACACGTCGGCCCAAATTTGCTGAAATATGCTGTGTCTTCCAGAGACATACGACTTTGAGTTTTATAATAATGACAGTGATTTTGGTGATATATATGTGTGTGTGTGTGTGTGTGTGTGTGTGTGTGTGTGTGCTGTGCTGTGACCAAGTATGCGGGTGGTGTGGTAGGCGATGACTAATAGAACAGACTATGACCTGCAAGTTTGACCATGATCTGTTTCTCATTGATTTGTGGTTGAACAGGTCAAAATCAAAACGACATGTCTTCTCCCTCCTTGAATTATGTGTCGTTGCTGGACTATGTATTCCCAAAACGACACCTTCCCATGCTCTCAATTATTCATCTGCCCCCTCCAATTCCTTCTTTGGTCCAATTCTCACGCTCTGCCTTTGCCCTTTTGTCCCCCTCCCTCTTCAACGTTGCTACTTTGTTTGTAATCCCAACCAAAAAAAAAGTTGACTCAATTCAAAATTCAAAAAAAAAGAATGTTGCTTGGGTCCACATAGCCAAAATTCTTAATTTTTTTAATATTCAATTAGCTAGGGTCTTACTTATTTGTTTGAAACTCAAAATAGATAGCCATATTATTCATGGCCACAGGACGGTTTCTTCTTTCTTTTGGTTTGAGATTATATTTTTCTCCCTTTTTTCATATAGTATTAATCTTTTCCTGAAAAAAAAATAGTCAATGAAGTATCAGTGTTGGACCTTGGCTGTCTTGAAGATTGTCAAAATAAAAAAAAAAAAAAAAGGAATGGTTTATTTAAGTGTTAATATCATTTTTGTTCTATACAATTCGATCAAATTTTTCTTTGACCCCCTGTGGATTGAAATCGTTGATTTTAATCCTTATATTTTCACAAATATTAGTCTTAGTTTGAGTTTCAGCATAAAGACAAAAACCAAAACTTTTTAAAAAGTAGAGGGATTAATTGTTAAATTCAGACAAAATCTTTATAAAACTATAAGGATTAAAATCAATAATTTGAAATTATAGGAATTAACTTTCAAATGATTTTCCCCCTCTATTTAACATTTGAATCCTAGCACTCAAGATTTTTTGAAATACAAATTTGGCACCTTAGCCTAGCCCATTTAAAAAACGTGGCCCATTTATAAAGATTCGGAAGCAACCACTACAACACAACCATGAAACCCTCAGCCCAAGATTACTCGCCAATGAGATATGTGGAGCCGGATACTTATTCAGGAAACACACAGAAAAGTTTGCAATTCTTATTGATTATTGGTTATTGACCAAAAAAAAAACCATCTTGAAACATGTTTTATTTTTTCCCATATTCTAGTGCAATGCATTTACCAAGAAAATACTATATACACATACGTATTTCATGTATGGGTACGTATATTTATGTATGTAAATAAATAATTGTAACATCCTAAATTATACTTGAACACTCGTGTAGAATTTAGTTAGATGTAGAAGAAGGAATGGTGAGAAATAAAGAGACAATGTTGCTGGCTAATTAGATATGGAGAGAACGAAAAAATCACGATGACTAGAAAATAACTTAGAGGGCTAATTAATGAGAGATGAACCAAATAAACGGGGAAGAAGCAGCAAGAAAACATGGTAACACCAAGTCCACAACAAGACAGAAACATGAACAAAGCGATCAGAATCATCAAAATGAATTTGAGAGAAACAAAGATGAAGACGACGTCGTAGAGAGGCCAAGACATAGAAGCAGAAGTCAATACCCGAACCACCACCCTCACCACTCTCTGGTGTATATATATATATATATATATATAAACCAGAGAGCCAAGGGTACTATACTACTACTCTATATATATATCTGGTGCGCTCTTGACTTCCTCTCTCCCTCTCTGATATACTTCTTCCACGCACACACAAATCCATTCACTCCTTAACTTCCCCTACCTAATTTAACACACTAATCCTTAAATCACCCACATTCACACATTCAGTCTACATCTAGAATACGTACTAAGGTATTCTGTTCTAACTAACACCCATCTTTTTCGGTTGGTTGGTTTAGTCTGTCGCTAGTTTTCTTCAGACCGAATTTGTTCGTGACGAGGTATTGTTTCATTAGTTACAGCAACCGGTCTGATTCAACAGCTACTGCTTAGGGGTAGCAGTAGTGGTCGGTTCGGTCACGACGTAATTAGCGGCATTATTGTCAGTGCAAAGAGCAGCTTCGATTTGGTGGAGAGTGTTGCAGAGATGGTTGTTAATGGCGGTGACGCTGGAGAGGTTGAGTTTCGCGGAAGGGATGGTGCTGGCCAGAACTTGGAGGCCCACTGTGAGTAGACAAGCTTGGTTCAGATTAGAAGAAGGTGGCGGCGGCGGTGGCCCACCTCCTCCGCCGGCAGATTCAGTTGAATTAATGGAGGCGGTGGTGGTTGTTGCAGGAACGATGACGAAGCCTTGGGGAAGAAGTGCTATGGAGGAAGGGTCCTCGCCGGACATGGCGAGCTGGATGGATTCCACGTCGATGGTGGCGTACACCACTAGACTCCCCGACTGATCGGTGCAACTCTCCTGCACCACTAGCTCCACGTTCTGAGATGAGTTGCTCGCCACCTGTTATAACAAAATATATTAAAAGACCAATATACATAAGCAATTCACTTAATATATATTAAAAGACCAATACATATAAGCAATTCACTTAATATATATATATATAAGCAATTCACTTAAGTCAATAGGAGAACTTACGTTTATGCGCAAAAGGGAGATGCAATTTCCTGGATGTGAGCCATTTGCAATATGAGCCACTTCATGCAAAGAGTTGCCATTGGAGAGAAAATCCAACTGCTAATAACAAAACATATATAGAGTGATATGATCCATCATGATGGATAATTTAATTAGTAATATTGGTAAATCGAGCTGATAATAAAGTGAAAGGACGTGTGTGTGTGTGTGGATATACCTGAGATCTGCTACGTTCGTCCTTGAGGAGGTCAAAGACCTTGGAGTGAGAATAAGGAAGCCAGGTGGTGGAAACAGCACTGAGTATGACCCCATTAGGCTGCCCTGGGTTTGTGATCTTCCTCGTTGTGATTCTAACGGTGTCCTCAGCAGAATCCGATAACGCCGTCCATGATTGACCACTTGAGGTGCTCATGTTGAGGCTGAATGTTCTTATCATTCTTTGAGCCAGTTTCATTAAGTTCTTTCTTGCTTCTGGTGACGGTATCACTGCAGCGTTCAATTTAATTATTTAATAATACACACCAAATTAACATGTCATGTGTGTATATATACATATACAGGCATCATGATGGTTGAGAAGGATGATGGTAAGAGTTTGGGAAGATGAATGAAGAAGAAGAAGAACCTCCAAGGTCTGAAATATTCCTGGCCATGAGGCTGGCGACCCTCTCACATTGTCTCTGCAAAACCCCTAACCAACGCTGTGCTCCAAATGCCATTCCACTGTACACATAGTTACTGAATATCTGATGCACTGGTTTCTCTTCCACCTCTGCATGCTCCACCCACGTTACCTACGTACGTAACACACAGCATTCACCAGACAAGATGATTAATAATGGAAAAACGTATTTCATTTCAGTGAAGGGCTAGGTTTGTCTTTCTACTAAAATAGTTTATGCCAAATTTGATAGAGCTAACCCTTGAGTAGCCATTGGGCATGTCTTGAATAATACAGCCAGAGGGTCGGCGGCAGTATCTGGGATAAGAATGGTGGAAGCTTTCGTGGAAGCCATCAAGAGGGTAATCAACAATGGCCCAGGTTCCTTCATCGGCGTTTTGTTGGCAGTAACGAAGAAAATGAGTCTCACGAGTGGGCACCAAAGGAGAGATCACATGTAATTCTGCGTACATCTACAACCAACAAAGCAAGCAAATTTATCAACAAACATTTCATTAGCTGCAGAAGTTTTGCTTCTAATTTGAAGCTAGGGGATGGATATCAATTATTACCAGTTGAAGAGACCCACTGGCGTGACCAGAAGCACCTGACGATATAACTTGTACAGTTTTTGCCCTAGAAACAATGGTGGGGAACAATTCCATCCACTTCATCTGAAATCCCAACATTCAAGGCCAAAAATTAACTAATTAGCAGAAACATGAATGCATAGTATTAGAATTTAAGAATCTCATAGATAAATGAAATTAAATCAGCTTAAGCTGTTTCAACATAAAGACAAATATAACATATGTCTCAGAGAATCTTACGAAATGAAAATGTACAAGCAGAAAAAATATAAATAAAAAAAAGTAATATGAGTAATATTGGAACATAAGAGTCCAACGTTGACTAATTAATTAGGTATATAATGTGAGGGTTAGTTCTATCAAATTGAATTTAGTTATTTCAAGATGAAAAAGATAAAATTAGTATATATCTATATCTCAAAAATCTAATATGCAGCGAAGACAACTCTGTTCATCTAAAAGAGACAAATCAAACGACAAACAGAAAACTGCCATAGGCTCTTTCATCTGTGTCTGTTTAAGAAATACGGCTTCCACTCCTAAATATAAGATTCCGTTTGCAGTGCTAATCAGTACAGAAGTAGTATAATATTGGAGGGATATGATCGTTCACTTACAGCATCAAGGAAGGCGTCAACAAGAGTGACACTATTCATTATAACCACCGCAGTATCACGGCTAGCTTCTCTCCTAAGTTCAGTAGAATGGCTCTTGAGGCTGAGAGGCCAATGGAAGAGCCTAGCATGTTCCTCAAAATTCAGCATTTCTCTCTCAATATTATCACCACCACCATTGATTCTCATCCAAAGCGGCTCGTTCGACCGGCATAGCTTCACGAGCTCATCCATGGACGACACAGCCAGCTCCAAAGCCAGAGACTTATCCTCCTCCATCAATAACAGGCCACCGTCTGGGAATGGCGAAGCGTGATCCGAGGGGGGCAACATCGGCACCGGGATCATCTCCGAGGTACAAGGGGTGACAGGATCATGAGCAAAGTGCCTTGAGTATATGTTCATGTCCAATTCCAATGAAGGAGCCAGCAGAGCTGGAGCTGGTGTTGAAGACGCCATTGTTTGCATTGCACGGCCTGTGTATCTTGATGTCAGGCAACACACGCGTTCTAACTGCAACAGATATTTACAATCAGAAATCAATTTCCGAATTCTTGATTGGAAATTAGTGAAGATACAATAATGGGAGATCTCAAGGGAGCACACAGGCTTCTCCAAAGTTATACTCCCTCTCATGTTATATAGAACCGGCGTAAGTAATTTGCCATGGATTTGGAATGACTTTGGAGTTGAGAGAGAAATATAGGATTACTTTAAAGAAAGGGAATAAAAAATGTTTGAAAAATAAGTTCATTTAAATTTAAATTTAAATTGTTTTTCGTCTCTATAGTTCATTTAAAAAAAATATGTGGATAATTTTGTTCGATATTAATCCAAATATTACAACTTAAATTTTTATGAAATTATAAGCACATTACAAGATGCATTCAAGTCAAATAATTTTCTTCATTTGTGTGGAGAAGCTTAATAAGATGTCTTACATAGAGGGATAGTAAAAGAAGGGATATATATATATATATATCAGACCGGGAGAAGGTTTTGAAAAATTAGATGAAAATATTATCTTTCCAAAATTAGTGAAAAGAGAGAGAGAAATTTTATTTAAACACCCCCTCCCAAAAAAAAAAATAAAACTTCATCTAGGCGCATTCGAAGTATGTATTTAGATTCAAAATGCTAGAAAAATACTGAGGCATTCCCATTTATCAGTAGTGGTAATTAACTCCTTCACCTAATGAACCTTCACTTACTTTAAATACTTAAGAAAAGATTTTCACAAGTTTAATTAAAAAAACATAATTAAGGGGAATGAGATATATAAATTGAGCCAACTATTGGTATTCCAAGGAAAAAAAATAAGAAACCTCTTCTCTAAGGCGAGAATTTTCAAGGCGAAGCTGATGATCATCCATGCCCAGTTCGCCACCCATCATGGCCGGACCACCACAATTTGGACACATCACATTTCGCAAAGCTGCTTGTAGACGATAGTTCTCATTCTTCAGATTCTCATTTTCTGCTCTCAGTATTACATTATCAGCTCTATCTTGTTGAGCCTATAGTCAAAGAAAACGTCTCCTTTAATCTTGTTACACAGTTACAGTAAGTTAAGTGGATTCTCTGGCTGAGGTGTCAAAACTGGAAAAACGAAGACCTTTTTTATATTTTATTTTGTAACCCTAAAACGGTAGTAGTAATGATATATAGGCAATAAATGGGGAGGGGGGAAATGTGACAGGTAGGGTTTAATGCGCACATTAATGGAATACAGACTGTATAGTGAAGAGACGAAGGATGCCAACAAGAAGAAGAAGAAGCAAAAAAGCAAAAAATCACCCAGAGAGTAAATGATGAGGCACTTGTTTCTTCTACTATCTACTCTATCTCTCCCCTTTTATTCTCTCTATCCCATTGCGCTTGTATGGTCCTTTAGGGCTCACAAAAGAGTTTTAATGCAAAGCTAAAGCAACGCGGTTTCAACATTGGGAAATGTGCCCCCGCTGTTAAATGAAGCTGCTCGTACCAGCAAAGCATATTAGGGTTTTCTTAATTATTATTATATTTAAGTTTGATGATAAGGAAGGCCAAGGTATAGCTAGTACCTTCATCTGAGTCCGACGATTTTGAAACCAGAACTTCACTTGGCGTGGCTTCAAGCCCAGCTCTTGGCTCAGCTTCATCCTTTGTTTGTCGTCTGGGTGTGGACATTCCTTGAACAAACTGCAGATTTTTACATATATTACGAGAATGATTGTGAACAATAATGCCTTCTTTATCATTCATAGAGAGATAAAAAAAATAACAGATTATTACGCTTCCATTTCTTGGATCTGACGAGCTGTGTGCCTGTGGTAACGTTTCTTCTTGGCTGGCTGTTCACTGTCTTGCTCGTTCCCAGACTTTTCCTGATCAGCTTGTTCGCTTCCAGACCCACTCTCCATGATCTCTTCCTTCCCTCTCATCATCGTCCCCTCTTCTTCTTTCTGAGTTCCAACAATGAATATGACTTTTAACATAAACTATTCCAAAAGGACCGTTAAAGATAATGACAGAGAATGTTACCATGGGAGGTGGTTGGAAAGGTTGAAAAGGCATGGTGGGTATGAAGTTGAAGTTAGAGTTTTGGATTGAGGAAGAGAAGAGCGTTTCTGAGTTTACTACTACGTTACTTCCCATGTTTGACATCACTTGACAATCCCCATACATCATTCCCACTCTTTGCCTTTCTCCTTCAGCACACGCTTCTTCTTCTCTGCCTTTTTGACCGTAAAAACACTTCAAATCAAAAACCTACCAGACCTGCTCTTCACACACACAGAAAACCACAGAGCAAAACACAACAATACCCACAGAGAAAAGGGTCTAATTAACGATGAAGATAAACCGAAGAACCATCGCGTAATAAAAAGAAAACTGATCATAATTAGTAAAAATGAGAACGACGAACCCTATTCCAGAAAAACGAGCATGACGATAACGATTCCTTTCTTCTTGTTGGACTTGGCAAGAAGCTAGTAGGGCTGTTTATCTTCTTTCTTTCTCCTTGTGCCTCTCTCTCTCTCTCTCTCTCTCTCAGTTCTCTTCTTCCATTCTATGAATCTCACTATTGCTCTCACTCGTTTGTAATAACTCGGTTAATTTAATAATCTATAGAGGAGTAATTTACTGGAATAGTAAATCAATGAGGACAGAAACCGATCAGATACACTCCTCTACGTTGGCCGTTTCGTTACACGTGGCCGTCTCTCACTGGCCTTTCGTGCGTTTCCCCACATATCTTCCGGCAAAGTCAAACCTTCTCATTTCCCCCACCCATGCCACGTGACCTCATCCAGCGTGTCCACGCGCCCCTCGATTCCTGCCCCCTCTTCAACCGATTCATTAATACCGAAGGAACCGTGTGTTTCACGCGTCGTTTGGTGGGAGTGGGTGTTTTTTTTCAGCTTTCCACGTGGGTGAGGGAAAGTAATTTTGACTTGGAAGCGATGAAGGGCGAAAAAATGACGAAATGAGTCAAAACAATAATAGCCGTAGGATACATGATTGGTGGAGCCCACATGGTAAAAGGTTGCGGGAGATTACTGTTTTGAATGGTCAGATGGGGTGACTTTTGGATGAGATGTGTGATAATTGAGCCAGTACGATCTCTCCACCTTAATCATTACACTTCCAAACCGTTAGATTGGATTTAATTATTTTTAAAGGAAAATTAATCTTTTCACTTAATATTATTTCAATCTCTACACTTTGATTCTATCCAATCTAAGTTGATCTATATAATTTAGTAATTTAAAATATTAATTCATATATTTTAAAAAATATATATTTCATGAAATTTATGAATTGAGTTATATTTTATAATTTAATTACGGTGAATTAAAGTTTAAAAGCCAAGTAACTTTTAATTTAATTAAAACCATAGGAATTCAACTGTATCAAATTAAAATTTAAAGATTGAGTTAGAATTGCATCAAAAATTTTAACGATGGGAGGATTAATTTAGTCTTCTAAAAAAATGTAATTTCATTCATGCTATTAAAATTTCATCTAAATGGTTAAGAATTACTAAAAATTTAGGGTGAAGATGCAGTAGAAAAAAAAAAAGCCAACTAAATAAGATGAAGGGTTGTTGAGTTCAAGTGGGGACCACCAATCCAAAATCCTGTTTGGAATTAAAGTGGGTATGGTCAGTGATTTCTTGGGGGTATCTTATTTTAATTTCCTTAGTTTGCAGACTAAAAGGTGGAAAGTTTCATGGCTTGTGGAATAACTGCGTATTCGTTTCTTGTTGTTTGGTCAAATGAGGATGCCTTGTGTTGATTTCAAGGATGTTGTTATTACGTAGTACTAATTTTGTGATTATAGTTTTGGTTTCTTCATTGTAGGAAAATGCACCGTTAATTCCAGCAGCAGCAGATCCAAATCCTCTTGTTATGCTTATTTTTTCTAAAAAATATAATTTTTTATTCTCATTTTAGTTTTGGTGTCTTTAATTTCAATGATAGTTTTTAATTCCTTAAGTTAATTTGATTTACAATATCGACCCTTATAATTTAATAATAAAATTGAATTATTTTACCATTTAAGGGACCACAATTTGTGATTTAGAACTTAATGGCTAAAAAATTGTATTAACCCTTAATTATTCTGTTAATTCTTAACATTCAAATACGAAATTGTGTGAGAGTAATGAGCGAATCTTAGGGAGTAATTAGGGAATATATGTAAATTAAAAGTAGGCTAAAATTAGTCAATGAGGATACAAGGTAGTGATAACAAAAGGGAGTAATGTATTGAAGGTGTGGTCCTGAGAAAGGAAGATGATTGACCTATTTTAAATAAAGGACCCACACATACTTGCACAATAACTCTATGAATTCAATTGCTGAGCTGTGTTCACTTTATATGATTGGATGTGTTCCAGAGCCCCAGAAAATGTTACTGCCAACAATTTTCATCTGTACAGTACCACCACTCAAACATATGAATTTGTTTGAAATTATTCTTTTTTAATAAAATTGGGTTAATACGTAGATTTGTCCTGAAAATTTTCATTTACAGATAATATCGTTTCAAATCTTTTTTTTAGTTTAATGTTGTTTTGAAAATTTTAAAGCTTATAGCTATATATAAATAAATCCAAATCTGTTGAATCACTCATGTTGTAATCTTCTATATCCTAGGTATTGTTGTTTCTTCATCTGGCTTATGTTTTTCATGTAGCATTCATGACCTAATGAGTTTATGAAATTATGTTGATGCTTCCACATATGATGGGTAACGTAGGAGTCTAAGAGACATCTCTATTTCTCCTCCACTGTATTAAAAAAACTAAGATTGACTGTTAA
>QFDD01008209.1:0-14277 GCA_006871305.1 Vachellia collinsii | reverse complement strand
TTAGATCCAGTTGCTGATCTCAACTCAAAACGCACAGCATCAATTCCACGTTCTAATGTCGTGACTTAAGTTGACGTATGTAGCGAGTAAAACGTATGCATGTCGCGACTCACACGGGTATACGTCGCGACTTTTGAGGCCAACAAAACTCCAGGAATTACACACAAGTCGTGACATTAATGTTATAAGTCGCGACACTAATCATCCAGTGACATTTTTCTCCGTGTTGAATTGCATTCTCCTTAGCTACGTCTTCGAGTATTCGAATATCCCCCCTCTGCATCTGCAACAGAAGCAAAAGGAAACCTCGTTAAAGCATAGAACACTGAGGCTCAAAAGCATATACAGCTGGGGGACACAATTCACTCAATTTCCCTTTTTGAGTTATTATATATGCAATGAATGACCACAAAGGTAAAAGGGTTCAATTCAACACAATATAGAGCAATTAAGCTATCAAATATCCCAAAATGAGGCAAGAAACCATGCAAATATTGGTGTTTATCACTCCTCCACACTTAAACCTTTGTACTTCTGGACAAAGACTTGAATCATTCCCAAGAAGTTACAAAGACAAATGAGGAAAACGGCCTGCTTGATAATGAGTCTGTGATTAAATTAACTATCATCCTCTAGAGAAACAAAAATTGATAAAATGGGCAATGCCAAATGATTAGACACACATACAATTGATTCTAAACGCATGAATATCGGGGATTCTCTCACAGGGTATAAGTGTTTACTCACTATCTCTCCTTATTGGGGTTCTTTTCACTCTAAATTCAAGTAGAAAGCATCCTACCATAAGCTTGTAATAGTTCTAAAATCTCCACTATTTATGCATCAATACAATGAATCAAGAGGGCTTTGTGACTTGTAATGATGGAAATAGGCTACATGGAATAGATGAAAAAGAGAAATGAGTGTCCTGTGTACGCATGCTATCGATCAATGACTCAAGAGTAACATCTAATTATCAAATGAACCCTTTATGAAGAATTATTTAGAATGCCTTATTTTTCTCATTTTTTTTTCTTTTCTTTTTCATTTTTTTTTCTTTTTTCTTTTTGCTTTTCTCTCTTTCTTTGTTCTTTTTTCTCTTTTCATTTCCTTTTTTTTTTCTTTCTGTTTTTTTTCTCTTTTTTTTTAATTATTAACTGAGGGTCATGGCATGTTACTATAAGCATACTTCTTTTCTTCATGTACAATTTCAGATTTAATTCTACCAAGATGTTCTCAAGTTCCTTAGAAAATATGCATACACAACACTTGGTGAATTGCTCAAAAGGGTTAACAAAAGGGTGTAAATGACGTGAGGGCTTGTGTTTGGGGGAAAAAAAGGTTTAGAAATGAACGCCTCTATCATGTTCATCGCATTAAAACATGTTACGTCTTGACTAAGAACTAGAACAAGTTCTTGAGAATGCAGACCACATGAATTATCACTCAATTTAAGGAATTCAGGCTCAAAGTTATCCTTCCAACAAGGGTTAACATCCCCACTGTTCATACATGAAGTTTCAATCAATGCGCACTATTCACAAGACATTAGCACATTCATCACAAGAAGTAAAACTTTGGATGATTGATCAAAGATGATCACAAGGGCCATTAACGAACATGCAAGAGTCCCAAGGGTCTTTGTAAAATCTTAAAGAAATCCTTTTCAAAAGCCAAGATTACAAAAATTTGTAGTGGGGCTGATTTCCTTGGTTTAATGCATTAATTTGAATTGAAAAGGCCAAGAAATCGCTTTGAAACCAATGCAAGATGCACTTAAAAGAATTTTCCATGCAAAGATTCCTCAGATGCAAAAATCACCCTTAATGTCGAGACGTATAGTGATAGTGTCACGACATAAATTGTACCGAGAGTAAGCATGGGCATCAGAAGGGATAATGTCGCGACATATAGTGCACCGAAGCAAAACTTTCTCAGGGTCTGACATTAGAACATGCAAAATGCATTAAAGCTTGTGATTTCATTCATCACACATCAGTTTATCACACAAAACAGGTTTAATGACAATCAAAGCTCTCCCCCACACTTAAAAACTGCAGTGTCCCCAATGCAAAAGAATGGGAGGAATGAGAGATCGGAATGAAGAACACGGGAAACACAGAATTACGCTGAACTATCAAGTGTATTAAGAAATGGACGCACAACATGAAACTAAGGCCATAAAGGTGAAGTTCACAAATAAAACACACCACAATTTAACATGGAATGAAAAACAGAAATAAAAACAAAAGATCAATCACTCCTCTCCTCCGGCTCCATCCTGGGGGTCTGCTTCTTCTGTTGCAACTTCAACATCCCCACCCTCTGCCGTAGGCTCCCCTAGCCCTGATGGCTCACATGGCCCCGATGGAAAGAAGGAAGTCGAGGTACTAGTGCTTTGACAAAATTCTTCTTCAAAACCAGGGGGAAATCGACGTGCAGGGTCTTTGCCATGTGAAACATAAGGGGGTCCAGGAACCTTTGGCGGCGGAGTTCATTAGCCATCATTTGCTGGTTCATAGAAATGACCTGATCGGTCAAGATGGCTATCTGCTCACTGAGGGAATTTAAAGAGATGCCAGTTCCCCCCTCTGCAGCAGTCGCTTCGGGTTCAGCCGGCTCCTCCACTGTTGGGCGCTTTCCCTTCTTTCTACTTTTACTGGATTCAGCGGCTTCAGGTGTAGGTTGCGGAGCAGTGAACATCCTAGTGGTAACGGAGGCAAGCGTCAGATTCGCTTTTATCTCAATAATCCTTCTGGCCCTGCAAATATCAGTGATGAGGTGGGGAAAGACCAATAGAGCACGGGCACTGTTCATGCAGTGTAGTATTTGGTCCCTCGCTATCACAGCTATGTCCACCGGTTTGCCAGTCAATAACAGGTACAAGAGTAAGGCCCCCTCAACCGGAATGTCGGAGATGTGAGCAAGCGGCCGGACGTTGTAAGTCATAAAGTTGAGCCAGACCTTGGCTTCTTCATTCATGTATTTCCGTTCAAAAAATTGCTTCTCACCCCTCCTAGTCCACCTAGCACCTTCGATGCCCATCACTTCAAAAGCTTCATCCCAATGGACAAGGTTAAGGTTGTATCGTAGACGCTGAAATTGACACTGCTCAACTACCGATAACTGGTAGAATCTTCGGATATCGTCAGCATCAATAGTGAACTCCTGGTTCCTAAAACTGATACCCAGTGCCCCTATCGTAGCGGAGTGCATATAAAACTCGCTGACTATTGTCAGATTAGCTGGGGTCCCTTTCTTCATGAGTTCCCCAAGACCCAAATCGACGGCCTGCTGATAAAAAAGAAATTGGCGGGTCTCGGGGAAGAAGCGCTCCTGTACAGCCCCCCTGCTACCAAACTTTTTGACCGCCTCTGCCCTAGACAAGTGGATCAGTGATTCACCTTCTGAACCGCTATCGGTTCTCAGATTTTTCGTGCACACCATCTTCCCCACATAAAACAAAACAACACACAAAACAAACAATGAAAAACAACCAAGATTGACAGGGTCTACGTCATCCTATGGAGGTGGCTAGAATATCGATGCTATGTGATCAATGAAGACAATATTTTTGCTTGAGCAACAAACTGACATTGGCTGTGGAAGAAAGGTAAAAATTCCTTTTGAGCAAACATGTCGCGACATTTTGGTATACATGTCGCGACATAAACTGTACCGAGAGCTGGTGCAGGGTTTATGTCACGATATATGTAACACACGTCGCGACATAAAGCAAAATTTTGAAAGTGATTACCAGTTAGGACACGTTTGCTGAAGGAGATTGAAAATTGCAACACCAACTCAATTTTTAAGCCAGAAAAGATATTATGAGAATGAAATGTAAGCAGCGATCACCATAGAACCGATATACAGACCAACATTCGTAAACCAAACTAAGCAAATAACAATCGAAACTAACTAACACGGGGGAAAAAGAATAATGAACCGAAACTAAATAAGATCACCAAAGGGGAAAATTGGGGAAATACCTTGATTGCCTGAAGAGAATGAATGTGGAGAGAATGCATAAGCATAGAGGATGTTGGTCTCGCTGCTGTGAGAGAAATGGAGATGTGAATGGGTGGAGGGGAGAGTATATATCGAAGAGAGGAGTGGCTAAGGGGTCGCAACGGATGAATAATGAAGGGTTGCAGGTGACCGTTAAGCGGGAGAAGAGAACACGTAACGGCTGAAGCAGGAGCGTCGCGACGGCTGGGGAGGTGGTGAATGAATGGACCGTCGGAGACAATTGATATAAAGAGGTTAGGGCTTAGATGTTAGGGTTCACGTCACAACATAATACGAAATATATCGTGACTTAAGGGGGAATATGTCGCGACAAATTTCAAATTATGTTGCGACATAATAGAACAAAAGGGAAAATATGTCGCGACATATTTCAAATTATGTCGCGGCATAATTGAACAAAAGGGGAATATCAAGTACAAAATGTCGCGACTAAAATGTTTTATGTCGCGACTAAAATGGTACCGAGACCATTTCGCTTGAAAACTCCAGTGAACACTCCTAACAAAACGCAAAATCAATCAGAGTCACTCAATCAGCTCATTAAACCAGCAGATAGTCTACATGGTTCGAGGCACAAATTCAATTCACGCAGCACTCAAAGCAATTGTCACTGAAAAACTCACAGTCACATACTAGGTTCACAATGCCTAGATGGGTAAACGAAGCTATGCAATTGAGTGTGTGTGTAGGGTGGAATCACAAAATAAGCTCAACGAAGAGACATGGGGATCATTAAACAAGACAAAAAAACAAAAGAAAAGAAATCAAATTACTATTCTACTGGGGTGTCCCCTTCACTTTCAATTATTTCCACAACCGAAACAACGTGAAAAACCAGCGAAATGCAAAACAGAAAGGAAAGGGACGACCTGGTGTCAAACCGACTCAACCGGTTCTGAATAGAGCTTGAGAAGATGACCGTTGCATTGGAAGATCTTGCCCGAGGCCTCTTCTTGTAGCTCTATTACCCCGAAATCATGTACTTTGACCACTGTGTATGGTCCATCCCAACTGTGCTTGAATATTCCCTTTTTGAATTTTAACTGGGTTTGGTATCTCAGCACACGGTCACCCTTTTTGAACTGCTTTCTCAGAATAGTTGAATCATGAATCAGCTTAGTCTTCTGCTTATAGATATCTGAACTTTGGTAGGCATCCAAACGCAGCTCTTCTAATTCTTGAATCTGTAACAGTTTGTTCATTCCAGCCTCCTCTAACTCCGCATTGCAGCTTTTAACTGCCTAGTATGACTTATATTCAAGTTCGATGGGGATGTGACAGGCCTTTCCGTAGATAATACGGTATGGAGACATTCCTATCGGTGTCTTGAATGCAGTACGATAGGCCCATAACGCGTCATCTAATCTTAAGCTCCAATCTTTATTTGAGGGCTTGACAATCCTTTCCAAAATTCTCTTGATTTCTCTATTCGACACTTCAGCTAGGCCATTTGTCTGTGGATGGTAAGGGGTTGACATCTTGTGTGATACACCATATTTTGCCAACAGATTGGTCATGAGTTTGTTGCAAAAATGTGTGCCTTGATCGCTGATCAATACTTTTGGTACCCCAAATCTGCAAAAAATAGTAGATTTCAGGAACTTGGATATAGTAGCTGCATCATCTTTTCTAGTTGGAATGGCTTCCACCCATCGCGACAAGTAATCAACACACAACAATATGTAGGTATATCCATTGGAAGGTGGGAATGGTCCCATGAAGTCTATTCCCCATGCGTCGAAAACTTCGCAGAAAAGAATTGGCTGCTGTGGCATCTCATGGCGCTTACTCACTCCTCCAAATCTTTGACAAATATCACAAGCCTTGCAATGGTTGAAGGAGTCCTTGAACAGGGTAGGCCAATAGAAACCAGCTTCTAAAATCTTTCTGGCGGTTTTCTTTGCTCCAAAATGTCCCCCGCATACAGTGTTGTGACAAGACTCCAATATAGCACGAGACTCAGCTTCGGGAATGCACCTTCTTATCACTTGATCTGAACAGATTCTCCATAGGTGTGGCGCATCCCAAAAGTAATAAGAAGCTTCGCTTCTTAGTTTTTGTGCCTGAAAAGGAGTCAAATGTGAGGGAATTAACTTTGTAGCAAGAAAATTTACCAAATGAGCAAACCAAGGTTGGGACATAGACAAAGCAAGAGTCGCAAACAGAGTCGGAAGGCAATACTCCCCTTGTTTCAGACGGAAGACTACTAAGATGGTCTGCAACATGATTTACATTCCCTGCTCTATCCTTGACTTCTATGTCAAATTCTTGTAGTAGCAACATCCATCTCAAGAGTCTTGGTTTTGATTGAGGCTTGTGAAAAAGGTATTTAACTGCTGCATGATCTGTGTACACAATCACTTTTGAGTTTATTAGATATTGTCGAAATTTATCTAGTGCAAATACAATTGCAAATAACTCCTTTTCAGTGGTTGTGTAGTTTTTCTGAGCAACATCTAGTGTTTTAGAAGCATAAGAAATCACTTTTGAGAGGTTGCCCTCCTTTTGACCCAACATCGCCCCTACACTCAAATTTGAGGCATCACAAGATATTTCAAATGGTAATTCCCAATTGGGTGAGGTCAAAATTGGTGGTGAAATCAATTTGCTTCTGAGATCATTAAAAGCATGCTCACACACAGAGTCAAAACAGTAATCGGCATCTTTTTGCAGCAATTTTGAAAGAGGTAAAGCTATTTTGCTGAAATCTTTGATGAACCTTCGATAGAAACCCACATGGCCTAAGAAGGACCTTAATTCTTTCAAATTAGTAGGGTAAGGTAATGAAGATATCACCTCAATTTTAGCTCGATCGACCTCTATTCCTTTTCGTGAGATCAAGTGTCCTAACACGATGCCATGATCCACCATGAAGTGGCATTTTTCATAGTTTAAAACCATCTTTTTCTCAATGCATCGTGTTAAGACCTTGTCAAGACTTTCTAGGCAATCGTCAAAAGAATTACCATATACAGTAAAATCATCCATAAACACATCCATGCATTTTTCAATAAATTCAGAAAAGATAGATAACATGCATCTTTGGAATGTGCCAGGGGCATTACAAAGTCTGAATGGCATTCTTTTATAGGCATAAGTACCGAAGGGACAAGTGAACGTGGTCTTATCTTGGTCTCTAGGGTCTATGGGAATTTGAAAGTACCCCGAATACCCGTCCAAAAAATAGTAATGACTTTTCCCTGCCAACCTCTCAAGCATTTGATCAATAAATGGCAAAGGAAAGTGGTCTTTTCTGGTGGCATCATTCAATTTCCTGTAGTCAATACAAACTCGCCAAGAATTTTGTACTCTAGTTGGAATTAGTTCATTATTTTCATTCTTAACCACAGTTATGCCACTCTTTTTCGGTACTACATGTACTGGTGACACCCACTCACTATCGGATATGGCATATATAATGCCTGCTCTTAACAATTCATCAACATCTTTCCTTACCATATCAGATTTAGAGGATTCAACCTCCTTTGGCTCTGTTTAACAGGTTTGGATTCCTCGGTTAATAAAATTTTGTTGGTGCACACAGTGGAGTCTAACCCCTTTATGTCAGATAATTGCCAACCCAGCGCCTCCCTATTTTGCTTTAGAACACTTAACAATTTAGCCTCCTCACTTTCAGATAAAGAATTGGAAACTATAACAGGCAATTTATTGTTAGTGTTCAAGTAGGCATACTTCAGGTTAGTACGGAGTTCCTTAAGTTCTAGGGTTGGGGGTTGGATAATTGAAGGAATTAACTCTAGTCTTTCAGTAGTGTTGGAAGCACTTCCCTGTGGAGGTTCTTGACGTATGCCCTCAGCTTTGTCATATTGCGATGTTCCATCTTTTTGGCAGGTTGCGTCCGTTGCTAGTTGATTCACAAGGGCAATTTCCATAGCTGCTTTCACCTCTTGATCTGCATTTTCATTGTAGATTAGCTCATTCAAAAATTGCAATGTAAAAGGTGTGATCTTAGAGTGTGTGGAGATTGGAATTGTAGGTAGAGAAAGTGGCCCTTTAACCATGCAGTCAACCACTGCAGAAGAATTGATTAGAGATTGAGATACAGCTTCAGAGTCAACATGTCGCAACTTTTCATAACTGTGTCGCGACGAAGATTGTACCGAGAGGTCTTCTGATTGAATGTCTTTACATGTCGCGGCATTAATGGTTTTAGGTCGCGACATAAATGGTACCGAGAGGTTTCCCTGGCTGTTGTTGTTTATGTGTTCAGATTCAGCCTCAATATTTGCTCTTCCAGCACCTGCAACACCTGTAGAACACACTGTTCTCTCTTTGCTGCACAGAATGTCATTAGTAGATGTAGGCAGTGATTCCAATTCAAGGGGGAAAGGGGGTACCGAAAGCATGCTATCCATTTCCAAAGAATTGTTGCATGACACATTAGGGGTATAAAAGTTTGAAAATGAGTAGACAGATGGCAGGGAGTCAAAATATGCATCATACTCACTCAATGCTAAATCATGATCTGTGGACTCAGCATACTCAGAAACATTATCAAGCAATTTAGATGAATTCCAGTGACATGTATCATGCGCAGTCATTTCATACTCATCCCTGATTTGCTCTACAGCTAAATCAATTGCATTTAAACCCATGAAATTTGCATTGTCAAAGGGATATCGAGTGGCTTCATTCATATTAAAAGTGACTACATGCTCCCCTACTTCCATTGTGATACAGCTATGTTTCATGCTTATGATGGTTTTGGAGGTTTGGAGGAATGGTCTCCCTAAGATGAGGGTACTTTCATTTACCACTTCATTGGACATGTCTAGTACGTAAAAGTCAGTTGGAAATACAAGGTCTTTAACCTGAACTAGAATGTCCTCTACAATGCCCTTCGGATATCTAATGGATCTATCCGCTAGTTGAAGAATCACAATGGTGTCTTTAAGGCCATTAATACCTAAGGCTGAGTAAACTGACCAGGGCATAACATTTATCGCAACTCCTAGATCTAGCAATGCTCCCTTTATAAACACTTTCCCTATGGTGCATGGAACGGTGTAGGATCCTGGGTCTTGGCATTTCACTGGAAGTTCTGCTTTAAAAAGGGAAGATACATTGGCACTTACTTGGATCCTTTCTAAGGGCCTAAATCTCTGTTTGTCATCACATAGCTCTTTAAGCAATTTGACATATTTAGGATTTCCCTTCAGAAACTGAACCATGGGCACATTAATCTCAAGCTTGTTAAACAGATTATATGTCTCATTTGCAAAACTCAGATTCAGATTTCTTTTTACCTTCGAAGAAAGCTTTAGGAAAGGGAAGGTTCTTCGTAATTACCTCCTTACCTACAGATCTAGAGGTTCCTTGTTTGCTTGATTCTGCATTTTCTTCCCTCTGCTTCCCCTTATATATTGCCCCTGTGTTTGTGCTATCATTCTCTTGAGTTTTCTTTTCAGGTTTAGAATATAGAACATGAGTTTCATCTTGAATGATATCCTCTTCTTGTATCTTTTTCTTTAGCATAAGTTCTTCCTCCTTGGTGCTTTCAGACTTCCCTATTCTGTTTGGGGGAAGTTGTTGACTTTTCACACATCTTTCATCCTCAAAATGCACCGTTTTCCCACTTCTTAGGGTAATAGCATTGAGGGATTTGGGATTTATCACTGTGTTTGAGGGAATTTTACCACCCAATTTAGCTTGCATATCAGTTACGGTATTGGACAGCTGGGTCAAATGGCTTGTAACTTCACTGTTTTTGAGTTTCAGTGCTTCCATTTTATTATTGACGTCAGAGTTAACCTTTCTTCTCCCTCCTGGGTCTAGAATCAAAGGGTGTCTAGCCTCCCACTTGAGTCTGAGTCACAGTAAAGCCAACTACTATGATCAGTAGTGGAGGCAACCGCGAATACAACATAAGCCCAATCATCACAAGATCAACCCAACTACTTCAATACCACCTAATATTCCAATCTCCCACAGATACATTAATTCACAATTTATTCCAACTAAGGATAAGTTATAAACAGTTCATCGTATATATATACCTTTAAGTAAAACATATACTTCAAAATACTTCATATTTCACTAAGACTGAATACGTAAATATAGGGATAGTATTCCCAATAAACAATCAAGGTATCAAAAATACCTTACAATCCATGCAAGCATATAAAATGAATTAACATCAGTTACCTCAACTCCAAGCTAAACCTTGAAAACTTTATGAGCCAAGAGTAAAATTCAAAGTCTTGGGTCACACACACCAATCTACACAACAATGTAGACAAAATTTATATAATTAATTTACATTAAAAGTTTTGGATTAATTACTCAAAAATTATAATTTTATACTCTAATCTTGAGTATTTGTTGTCACTTTAATTTTACATTTTTTTAACTAAATACTTACTTTAAATCATAATTTAAAGTCAAATACAAATTATTTACAAAATCCCCAATTTAACATTTATATTTCTTACATGAAATTTCTATTTAATAAATCATACATTGTTTCAAAAATCTAAATCATTGAAAATATTAATATTATTCCCAATAACTCAAATAAATTATTTAATAAGAATTTTAACTAATTCAACAATTCAAAAATAGCAAATTGTTAAATCTATTTCTACAACAAATCATTATAAAATAATAAAATGACCAAGTCACAAATACAATCTATGTAAAGTTATTAGTTAAAATCTCTCTTCATTACTATAGACTTATATTGCCAAAACTCGGTATTTCTCAAAATGCTAACTTCAAAAATTTCCTCTGATAAGAATAAAATTAATACCATTAGAAAGATAAAAATACATAGAACAACTTTTATGAAAGAAGTTTATTGAAAAGAAGATATTTTCGTTACCTAAATTATCTCAACAGAACTCAATATGCCTCCTCTCTTCACTGCGGAAAATGAAGAGGAGAATGAGAAGGGTGAGGGTATTTATAACCCTCACGCCTTCCCTTCGCATGCACCAACTTTCCTTCCTTCCTTTCCCTTTTTCCCTTCCTTTGCCCGTGAATCCTCCATTAATATATTATATCATTATCTTCTGCCGACACTCAAGTCCGTGACTCCCTCCATTATGTAATATTATATGATTATATTATTATAATATAATATACCTACATTACTTTCCCGTGACTCCCCATGATATAATATAATATATTATATTATTGTAATATAATATTCTGCCGACATTATTTTTTTATTATTATTATTTTTTTTAACAAATTTATAATTACCTAATGAATTCTTTTATCACAAATAATTATTTTCTTAATTATAATTAAGGCACAAAATAAAATTTAGGAAGTTACAATTCCCATGCAGCTCGGGGTTCCATATTCTCTACTAAACCGTTAGCAGCAGCGTCCAACACTTGAGCGTCATAAGCGAGGAGTCCATTATAGAAATATTGTACTAGATGCTCTTCCAAGATTTGATGATTAGGACATCTAGTTAGCATTTATTGGAAGTGACTCCAATACTCAAAGAATGTTTCATAGGCTTCTTGTTTTGCAGCTGAAATCTCTTTCCGGGCAGCAGATATTTTCGTAGAAGGAAAATAATTATCAAGAAATGCTTTCTTCAAACTGACCCATGATTCATATGCATTATCCACATAGAGAGGTAAATTCATGTACCACTCCTTTGCTTTGCCTTCCAGAGATAAATGGAAGATTTTCCACATCACGTCATCAATGTTCGCTCCCACGGGCTTCATGGACATGCACTGCATATATAGTGTCCGCAAGTGGAGGTAAGGATTTTCACCTGCAAGGCCATGAAATTTAGGCAGTGAGTGTATCAATTGACCTTTTATCTCAAAATCAGCATTAAAAGTAGGGAAAACACCGGGCATTGGATCAAAATTTCCATCAGATTGAGTCAATTCTTTAATTGTCCTACCCCTACGCGGATCATTAACTCTATGATGTCCATTATTCTCTCCTTGGCCCTCATATCCATTCCCTTGATTAAGCCTATTGTGATTTCCAGGACCAATGGGTTCAGCCATGATTTCCTCTTCTACCTCCTCACTCTCACTAGATGAATGTGGACGGTTATGTAGAGTGGGTGTGTTATGTTGTTCTGTTTCTCTCACTCTTCTTACTCTACGCCCTCTCTGCATGCAAGCACTCTTCAATTTTATGCACAAAATAGATTTCAAGAAACTTTCACAGCTCAAAACTGGTATGCACAGTATTAGAACAAATTAAAATGCAAACTCAGTGAATTGTGTGGTGTATAGTGAGTTTAAGGTGTTGTGAATGCTATACACTCTCAAAGGTATGCACAAAATCAGTATAAAGGCAATGCTGATCAATAAGGATGAATTTTAGTGTCAGAGGACATTCACGTCGCGACCTAAAAGTACATGTCGCGACACAAAACGTACCGAAAGCCACTGAGCAGCCAAGGTGAACACTTAGAAATTTTTTTGACAAAACAAGGAAATATGTCGCGACATAAAACCACCCAAGTCGCGACCTAAAGTGTACCGAGAGCACTCTCTGGAAGTGAATGGCTTAATGTCGCGATATACAGGAATAAAGTTGCGACTGAAGTGTTACTGGAACTGCTTTTCTCAAATTAACTCAACAATTCACCAAATTGCTTGCCAAACACAGAGAGGTATGCGTGGACAATTCAAAAATTGGATGTAAAACACAATGCAAAGGTGCAAACGCAAAATTTAACAAGGGAAATCAAGATGTTTGTTTGTATTTCTGCAAAATTTTTGTATACTATGCAATGTTAAAATTGTAAACTAAACTAAAGCTCAACAAGAATTAAACCAGATCAACAATGATAATGATAACCAATTACTAGGGAACCAATTACTTGGTTCCCCGGCAACGGCGCCATTGATCGGACACGGTTTTGTCGCCTTCCGGTTCGATACAAAATGATTGCTCCAAATTAAAGCAGTATAGTGGGCAACCAATCGTTCTTCTCGAGGAGCGGTTTATTGGTTTCCTAGTCTAAATTGATTATCAAAAACATGTTGAACTTAAATTTGTAAAATGGAGGGTTTTAGTCTAAAGCTACAGAATAAAATGCAATGCAGTGAAATATTTTTGGTATTTTCAATGATTGGAAGTGTAATTTGGATTAAGTGGGAATAAAATGAATAAGTCCTCAGTGATGGAGCCTTAACTATCCTTGCCTTAGTTTAATTATGGGAGGTCAATCCTTCTGAGTTTAATTGATTAACCCTAAGCTATCACTTAGGTTCAATGATTCAATTAATGCAGATTGGCTTGAATCCAAGACAAACAACATTCCTTAAAACACTGTTCAGTAACACTCAGAATGTAGAAGGAAGAATTGATGTTCATGCTTTTGAAGGATTGCAATCGCAATCACAGAAACCTAATGAACAAACAATTACCAATGATCATTGATAATCTAGTGAACACAAGGAATCAAATCTGAAATTCATGAATTATAATCCATATGAACAACAATCAATCCAATTACATAGCCAAATCATAAATTCGCAAATCTGCAAACTGAAGTTTATAGCAGTAGAAATCTCTAGATCTAAAGATTTCTACAACATTCAAATGCAAGATAAGGCTAGGTATACTCCCCAATGAATCTTTGGCTCAAGTCTTGCTCTCCATCACCAAGAGGCAAAGAATCTAGCCTCTCATGATTCCAAGAACGCAGCAGCTATCACTCCTTCGCTCAGCCATCAGAAAAGGAAGATGAAAATGGAGATAGTGTAGAAAGATGAGAAATGGAAGGTAGTTGAAATGTGAGGAAGATGGAAAAATGGAGGTGAAAGATGAAGAAGAATTGGTGAAGATCTCCAGAAGGTTGAAGAAGAACACAGAGAACTCCACTCCGCTTCCTGATCTCTCTCCTCCCAGTACCGAATCAATCTATCGTGATTGTTCCCTCTCCTTTAGATCCAGTTGCTGATCTCAACTCAAAACGCACAGCATCAATTCCACGTTCTAATGTCGTGACTTAAGTTGACGTATGTAGCGAGTAAAACGTATGCATGTCGCGACTCACACGGGTATACGTCACGACTTTTGAGGCCAACAAAACTCCAGGAATTACACACAAGTCGTGACATTAATGTTATAAGTCGCGACACTAATCATCCAGTGACATTTTTCTCTGTGTTGAATTGCATTCTCCTTAGCTACGTCTTCGAGTATTCGAATATCCCCCCTCTGCATCTGCAACAGAAGCAAAAGGAAACCTCGTTAAAGCATAGAACACTGAGGCTCAAAAGCATATACAGC
>QFDD01008208.1:0-11602 GCA_006871305.1 Vachellia collinsii | reverse complement strand
GCATTCAATGCGAGAAGGTGAACGACGAATGGCGAGTCTAACGGAAACTTAAATGTCTCTAACGGACATTTAATACTCCTCACCTATAAAAGGAGATTCATTCAAGTCACCGGGAGATAGAGAACGCATATACGAGATTTCGAATTTATTACGCTTCACGTTCATACTCTGTTTTCATACTCTCATTAAAGAGCTTCAGTGTTCATCATTAAATTCTCATAAAGGAGAATATACTTGTTCTTTTATTCTTTTGAGAGAGTTGGTCAAGGTCGGAGAACCTTGAGTTGGTTTAGACACGAGCAAAAGTGTCTGGGGATTAGATTGAGTTAAGAAGGGGGAGAGTCCTTCTTGTGATTAGTTGTAATCTTTTTAAGATTAGTGGATTGAGAAAAGCTCAGAGGAATCTGAGGACTGGACGTAGGTCAAGTGGACCGAACCAGGATAAATCTCTGTGTTGCTTTCCTTCATACTCTGTTTTACATTTCATCGATTGCGAAAATTTTATTAAGACCAATTCACCCCCCCTCTTGGTCAAATCCGATCCTAACATCTCTCTCCTTATTTCCTACCTCACATATTTACTCCTTCGTTTAAAATTATTCTCTTCGATTCTTAAAAGTATCCTTTTTTATAAGCAATCACGTTTAAGACATATCGTGTATTTCTTTGTTTTTTTAAGAGCAAGCATCTTGTTAGTGGATGCAATTTTGTTTGAAATACTATCAAACACTAAATGTAGCCATCTCTAACAGTGGAGATTCAAGCTTTAGTTCACACTTTATAAAGGACTAGTCCCATCCCCTAGACCTAGCCCCCGTTGGATGAACCCCTCAAACTTTCATTGTTGATTACATAAAGTAAGAGGGTTACTATCAAGGGGTCATTCTAAGATTAAATATAATATCTTAACCAAGAAGGCATACATTGTGAACCCGCGACCGAACTCATTTAAACTTTCTATTATAAAAAAAAATGATATTTTAGGATATTAATTCATTATGAATAACTAAGTTTAATTTATTAAATTCTTAAATGTGTACAAATTAGTTGTCTAACTTATATCACTACAAGAAAAATGTGTTTTTGTAACGGTTACTTTATGACTTGTAGCGGTTTTAACCGCTACAAGCATAACTCATGCGATTCTAAAAAATGCTGCAAAATCCACCATGGCAAGGGTTTAGCTGCTGTTTTACAAAACTGATGCGCATATAGTCAAACCCATTACTAAATTTGCAACATTTCTAATAAGCCATTGCAAAAAAAAAAAAAAAAAGTGAATACGGAATCACGAGGAAATATTTGTAGCGGGTGTGGAACCACTACCACTAGGAAGAGCATTTTGGATTTTTCTATTAATGTTTGTCTCGGTTTAAAACTACTACTAAAATATCATATAAAATCAAAATATAGTAGCGGTTTATGAACCGTTACTAATATATTAGATCATTAAAATAAATATGCCACCAAAATTTTTAGTGGGAGGCAAAAAAAAAATTTCACCAACATACTGCAATGGTTTCAGAATCGCTACCAGTTTCACTTAGACAAAATTATCTAGCCATCTTTTCGACCCAAAATTATTTCAAAAAACATTTGTAGCAGTTTTTAAAACTACTACTAAAATTTGGCAAAATATAAAAAAAATTATCTATAGAATATTTAAATATTTTAATTCAGATTAATTATTTAAATATGAAAAAAATAAATTTAATCATAAAATATTGATTATTATTAATAAATAATTAATTGAAACTAAATGTTATTGATTACATAAAATGAAATGTGTAGAATGTAATGAAATGACAGAAATACAAACAACTTGAAAAAAAGATAAAATATTAGTATATTAAAATGATTATTATTAAATTAGGTAACAAAAAAACTGCATAATTAAATACATGATAACAAGGTAAATTAATATAAGAAAAAGATAAAATACATATAACTTGTGAGGAGCAAAATCATTAAGAACATTCTTCAAGAACAAGGATTGTTATGGAATCCTTGATGTGAGTGCTAAAGATGAAAAGAAGGGAAAGAGAGGAAGAACGAAAACGAAATGGGGGTAGAAGGAGTATTTATAAGATGTCTACTAAGAATTAGCAATGGTTTAGGTGATGACTCTTTGCAAAGGTTGTTTTAGCAACGTTTTATATGACGGTTTTTGCAGTGGTTTCTTCTGTTTTTGCAGCGGTTCAAAACCGCTACTAAATATGTAAGTTTATTTTAAAAAAATGTCTTATAGATTAAAAAATTACATATATTACTTACTTGAATAATTCAGCGTCATTAGCCTTGTCAAGGGGTAAATCATCATCTCCTTGAAGGAAGAAGTTTTCAAAATCATGAAATGGCTTTGCCTCATAGGTGATGTGTTCATCTCTATCACCCATGTCATTAAAATCTCTAGGTTTAGGATGAACAACCATACTCCAATCTTTATATTTTTCATCTTCTACATAATAAACTTATTGTGCCTGTAATGCTAGAATATATAACTCATCGTCTTGAAATTCATATATATCTTGAAGTGTTACACCACTTGCAAATTTCTTTGTTCTCATCTTCTTCCTAATAAAGCATGCAATCATTTGGGTATGCATAGATTTTTTTCATAATTCAAACTCATTTTGTTGATTATCTTCTTTGCATCATAAAAATAAGTAGCAATTGCTGTATGAGGGAATGCGTCAACTAATAATTCTAATATCATCAAAATTCTCTTATAAGATATACCACATAAACACTTAATATGGTACGATTTAATTTAAAAAAAAAGACAATTTTGAATAATTTATACACCCATGATATAGAGCTTTATCAGCTTCAGTCATAAGTTCAAAAAACCTATGAGTGTAACATATCTTCTCTATAGCTTTATTACCTATTAGAGACCTTAATTAGACTACTTGAGAGTATTACATGGGCTAAAATTAGTGAATCAAGTGACTTTAAAAAAATTCTCAAAATAGTAACTATTCACTTGGAAGTTTGAAAATTTTGACCAACTTTAAAAATTTATAACTAATTCTTGAAAAATTCCAAATAAGTGGTTTAAGTCTCTAATTAAAGCTTACTCAATTCATTATGGAGAAAAAAAAAATACTCATTTGAGCAAGTTAAAGCTCAAACATCTCCTTAAGCCATGTGGAATTTCATTGTTCATTTAGTCCTCTGAAACTTTGTTGTAGCCAACTTATTTGACCATATGAAAATTCCTTTTGGGTGCACTTCTTTGCAATGAATTTTTGAATTCACTAAAGCAAACTTCTCCAAATAGAGAGGATTTTCCTCTCTGACCACTTTCACTGAGGTGAACTTTCTGGTATGTCGTGGCCAACTTGTATTGCTGTCAAATTTATGATCTTTAAAAGAAATTGGAAAAGGCATAACTTTTTGCACACAACTCAAAATTTAGCAAACTAGAGCTCATTTTAAAGCTTATACTATGAACAGTGTGACTGGGAAATTTCATGGCATTTGAAAGCTCATTTGCTAATTTTTGGTCCATTTTTGCCACAATAAGGGTGTTGGACCCTTTTTGATGGTTTTGCATGCTTAATTCTCTTTTCTTCATGCATACCATATCGTAACTCATACATTCATCATGCTTGACATCTATTTACATTATTTAACACTTAATTGCTATAACATAGCATTTAATCATACATTCATCCAAATGCACCTATACACAATAACATGTGCAATCTTTCCTTTTGCATCGGAAGCCACCCACCTTTTACTCTTGCACATTTTGACCTTGCTTCTTGATCTTGTGCCTATGGCTAGTTATTGAAAGGAATGAGATTTCAAAGAAATGCCAATAGAAAATATGTCTAACTAACACATCAACATGCATAATTATCAATGTTCAAAAAACAGAACCGAACCGAACCGACCGGTTTAGACCGTAAACCAGTGAACCTGTTCTTGATCAGGTCCGGTTAAGTAGTTGAACCGAGGACCAATTCAGAGCAATGAAACCAGTATTGAACCAACCAAACCGCTGAACCATTTGACTGGCGGTATGACTGGTTTGACTTTTGTTTTAAAAGAAAAAAATATTTTAAAAAATTTGAAAAGTAGAAACACTGAAAAATGGAATTAGAATGGGATGATATGATTCATTAAATTTTTTTTTAAAAAAAACATGGTAACAAAACTAGCTTTAAAGTTTTTGTTTTCTATTTAAATAAATTTTTGCATAAGGATATAAAATAAAATTAATTCATTTTATCCCAATTGTTTTTATTACTCACATTTGACTGGCGGTATGACCGGTTTGACTTTTGTTTTAAAAGAAAAAAATATTTAAAAAGTAGAAACACTGAAATATGGAATTAGAATGGGATGATATGATTCATTAAATTTTTTTTTAAAAAAAACATGGTAACAAAACTAGCTTTAAATTTTTTGTTTTCTATTTAAATAAATTTTTGCATAAGGATATAAAATAAAATTAATTCATTTTATCCCAATTGTTTTTATTACTCATATTTAATTAAATTCTAAAAATTTAAAATATGGGTAAAATAAAATATTATTCTAGGTTTTAGCTATTAATTTTTTAAAATAAAATACAGTTTACTAAATTATATTATTTTAATATAGCTAGTTTGACCTCGATCTAAACTATCAACCCTTGAACCACTGTCTCACCCGGTTCAATGCCCAATCTGGTTTTTTGAACCTTGATGATTATTCATATGTAGCTAACATGCCATGAAACTATTAAAAAAAACGTTACTCATACTATTACATTTGCATAAGGCCAAGCCATCATTAAATAGCTACAACCATGCACACTCACAAGCAAGGATTTATATGTCATATGGCTACAACCATACATTAAACATGGCAAAGTAACACAAACAATAATCAAATGTAACGTAAATGCCAAAGATATAATTTATGCTACCTTATACTTGACTTGGCTTTCCAAGTGACTTGAGTTGGCTTCCATTTGCACCTTGGAATTCTTCTAGGCATCTCAACATCCTACATATCTCATAGTGCATTTGGCATCATTAACTTGTTATTACTAGTGCATTACACACTTCATAACTCATAAGACTCTTTCTTGGCAACTTAACTTCTAACTTTGCCATTTGTGATTCCAATGCTTCCAAAATTGGGTACTTACTTCTATCCTGCACAATTTTTCCTTCTAAATCTATTGGAAATATCAAAATACACAAAAGCACACTCCGTCTATGGCTTCACCTTGCAGATCAAAATAATGCATAAAATTGGTAAAAGTGTGATTTTCTAACTTCTCTTTCTATACACATGCATACTCACACTTCTAAACCAATTTCTAATTTTAAAACAACATGAAACCATCTATATTCATGCATCAACAATTTTGGTCTACAGTAAATAGGAGGGTTTCATGCCAAAAGTTCATAATAAGCTCAAATCAAGTCATACCAACTATCAACATATAGCAAAACATGTATAGAGTTGATTTAATACACTTGTTGCTTCCAATATCTACTCTTTCTCATTTTCTCTCTCTAGCCCTCTTCAAGACCTCTCTTGAAACTCTTCATTCACAGCCTTAGAGAGAAAACCAAACCACTAGAAAGGAAGAACAAGGCTCTTACACAAGTTTCTATAAAAGATTCAAGCTAAAACACTTACCTACCTTGGATTTTACTTGATTTTCTTCTTCTTCTTCTTCTTCTTCTTCTTCTTCCTCCTACTCTTCCTTTGCTTCAAGCTACTCTCTCTCTCTCTCTCTCTCTCTCTCTCTCTCTTTCTCTCTATTGTTGCACGAAATTGTGTAGATAGCCAAAACATTAATTGTCCTAAAATTTCCTACGAAAGGTATTTTTGTTCATTTAACCTTAATTGAGCCTAAATTACTGATCATTGAATTTTTCTTTACCTTTCTATGCTTGGGGCCATTTTCTGGTATTTTGATCAAAATTACCAAAATGCCCTTCATCATTTTCGAAATAACTATCATATCTCTAACTTTTCTAAAATGACTATTTTGCCTTTACATTTTCTACATTTGCAAAATGGCAACTTTGGACTTCCTTTCGTCTCTTTTCACTCTTCAAACCCTTTATTCATCTGTAACCTCTCGTTTAGCGTTTCTTTCTAGTTACTGAAAACATGGATTTTACAACGAGCTTCCTCGTTCCTCATATATTGAGGTTCTCGACCGTGCACTTCATTTGGGATTACATCATCATGAACCCCTAAAGCATCATGAGCTGCATCATTGATGGGATCAACATGGTCTTCTTACACTCATATTTGTGAGATTATAGGACTATATTCTCTCAACACATCATCATTTTCTCCATGATGTACCCAGTATTTATAACTTTGAGGGAACGACTTAATTATTAAGTGCTCTCTAACAATATCTTTAATATGACACTTTTCAAATTATATTTAGGACAAGGACAAGAAATCTTACTGTTAATTTGTCATGCCTGTCAGCAAAATTCAAGAAATTGCTCAATCTAACCAAATACTAATGGGATGTACAAGGGAGCTTAATTCATAACTTATGCATTGGAAGTACTTCAAAGATTGCAAGAACACTGACAATAATAAGTGGGATCAGAGAAAGAAATGAGAATGTGGAATGCTTAAATTGAAATTTTACAGCGATCAAATCTTAGTAGCGCTGAAGAACTACTACCCAAACTGTTACAAGAATGATGACCGTTGGATTTTGTACCAGTTCTAGGGCCACTGTAAATTTGAAATTCAAATTTGTAGGCCACATTATTGAATTTGAATTTCAAATTTATACCAGGTCTAGTTGAAAGCTCCGTAGCAACTTGTAGCGGTTCTTAAGCCGCTACTAAATATTACAAAGTATTATATTTCATTCTATAATATGTAATAAAATTATAAATTAAAAAAAATAAGAAATATATTATAATTATATATTATATATAAATTAATTAATATGCAATACATAAATTTAAATTTTTTTAAGTAACGAATAACTTAATTTAGAAATTTTGTTTCAGACATAACTTTTAATATCAAATGTTCAAATTAATACACATCTAGTTATATGAGAAAAAAAACAATGAACTCAATAGGAAAAAAAAGATCGATCATCTAGCTATCGGGCTAGGGGTCAAGTTGCGTCGGGAGGGTCCTCACTCCTAATAGGTTATCAGGGCTGGGGGTCATGTTGAGCCTTAGGAGGGTCTTCACTCCTGGTAGGCTATTGGGGTTGGGGCTAAGGCTCAGGTTGACCTGGTAGAGGCATGAAGAAGTTCGGCATGGGAGGGAGTTGTGGAGGAGCAGAGCCAAGTTGGGCCATTTGAAGTGCCATTTGCAACATGGAATTTACATTATGTCTCAACATCATCATCTGCACCTGCATCTCCTCTTGCATCTGTGCTTGAGCTTGCGCCGCCGTCGCATTCACCTACACTTGGACCTCAACTTTGGTCTCAGCACCAAGTAAGTCTCTGTCAACATCAATATTGTTGTGCCTCCTAAGTCTAGATGTGGTCACCTAGGATGCAAAAGTAGAAGATGAAGTGCCAACTTCATACCTTCTTCGCTTGAAGACAACAATCCTCATCCCCCTAAACCTAAAACCTAGAAGTCATTCAGGGTGCTGATCACGCCCTTCCAGGGCCACCTTGAGTGAGGCAATTGGGTTTATCCTAACCCATGGGACTCCCTGAGCTCAGCATCAATTCACTGAATGCGCTGTTGCAATAAAAAACAATATTAAGTAAATCTCATTAAAATGATTATTGGAAATACGATAAATTATTAAATACAAACATGTAAGTTACAATAATTTCTTCAGTCTTGTTCAATAATGAATCCCATCATTGTACATGTGGGTAGCCACATACATATCCGTTTAAGTGGTCCTCCGACCCTTCCTCCATTCTACCTCATCCTAAATAAATAGAATAAAAAATTTAGATATATAATATGTTTTATATTCATAACAAAAAAAAACAACTAACACAAAATATTTTCATTTGTACCATCTCAGTGTAGGTGCAAGAGAACGGCTTCGATCCTGCAGTATGGTGGATTGTTTGAAGGGCGCGACTTTGTACAATTTGCCTGAACACAACCCTCTTCTTTAGCAACCTCTTGTATTGAACAATTTTGCCCAGTCTTTGGGCTGGATCAGGTTAGGCACTTTCACTTCCATCTCCTGCGTCGACCTCATCCTATCCTCATTTTTCATGTGGTATAGGCGATTTCACCTGCTCTTCCACCCTTCTCCTATCTTCAAGAGATAATAATCTTTATTCATCTCGAACAACAAATTAAGACCATAACAATTACCAAATACAAGTTAATCAATATTTCATACTAAAATAAGAACTTGATTTAAAGAGATATATTAAAATCGTACCTTAACAGTGTTATCTCAAACCCAATTCTTGGCACTTGGTTGGACCTTCCTCCATGTCTTAGTGCTGATATCAAATTGCTTGAAGTTATCCCCTGCTCAACTAGGAAGTGGTTGTATAGCTGACCACCTTTTCTTGTCAGTTGCCGTTTGAACTCATTCCATGACACTACTATCCTGTATTGAGTGCTAAGCTAGGAAACATCTCTTAGTGCGAGCTTCCTCTTCAACACCCTCCTTGATGGATCTGCACATTTCATTCCATAATTAATATTAAAAATAAATTAATGAATAAATTTGGATAAAAAAATTATAATTGAAAGTACTCACCCTGAACGTCCACATCAAAACCAGTGGACTTGCTAGTAGAAGGGCATGGGAATCCATGCTCCTTGACAATATCCCCATCCTCAAAGTTCTCAACCTCATGGATTGAGATATTTATCCTATCAACCTTGAAATAATCGACGCTAATATCAAAAGTATCCTTCAGATTCACCTCGGCACTGCTAATATTTGAGATATTGTCCTGAGGGACCATAGGATCCTTTCCAAGTCTACGACTAGGATCAGGACTAGACATTTATTTCAAATAAATATTCTAATAATGACAAAAATTATATTATAACTAAAAAATAAATTAAAACAAAAAAAATAAAAAAGCTATAAATTAAAATAAATTATAACTAAGAAATAAAAAAATATAATTAAAATAAACTAATTTTATTATAACTAAAAATAAATTATAATAAATTTAATAAAAAAATAAAAATAAAAAACTATATAACAATGCAAAAAATTTAAATTAAAAGTAATTAAGATACTGACCTCTATAGTGTCATACAAGCAAAGGAAATTGGGACAAAAAAGAAAAAAAAATATGGAATGCTCCTTTGAAGCGACATTTTTTAAAATGCAAAAAATGAGAAATGAGGGGGAGGTTGCGTTATATAGCCGTTCAATTAGTAAAGGTTTTGCCAAAATTGCTATGACTTAGTAATGATTTTACGTAAAACTACATCCTCAAAAGGATGCAAACTTCCACCACTTTATTGGAAAACAAATCTTTTAGTACTGGTTCATTGAACTGTTACAAATTGAGCGACTATTCTATCTTGTAGCAGTTTGTTTTCAATAAATGCTACAAAATTGTGCTATTGTTTTGGCTCACCTTCCCGCCACCTGACGCCAATTTGGCTCCACATTTGTAACGGTTTGTAACTACTAATATTTTGTTTCCCGCATTGGCAGCTCCTCAGTGCTGCAATTCTGTAGCGATTTGACTAATAACTACTACAAATTTTGAATTTAGCAATATTTAGAAAAACCGCTACAAATTTTAACTTGTTTTGTAGTGTATATTAAAGATAAGAGGGAGTATTAAAACTTACCTTGCTAATTTTATTTTTGATAACATGACATACTAAAATTTCTAACTATATAGTGACTCTATTGAAGGTTTGAAACTCATGCAAAATGTTTCTATCATTATCATCACACTCGATATTCAACATTATTAGAGATTTAGTTATTCCATATTAGTATGATATTTATGACAATATGCCCTAAAAAGCAAGTTAAACAATTATGTTGTGTAATAGATTGCTTGTCAAGCCCATCGCATGAACATGTATTCAATGATTTTTGGCAGCCCTATTCTTGGACTTGGGTATACCAATATTTTCATTTTACATTTTTACAATGAGACAGAATGTTATACCTAATAAAAGTAAAATGAGAGTTTTACAATGTAGAGAAATAAATAGGACAATAATTTAATTCAGTGAGCCAAAAGAAGAGGTGATTTCATTTTGCACTAAACATAATGAGACACTTGATGGAGGTATATGATAGAGTAGTGTAATAACATTGTACGATCCATATAGCCGATTTCACCTAACTAGAGGTGATTTGTCATTTGTTCTTTTTGCTTTTGTTGTTGTTATTGTATAATGAGACACTTGAAAGGGATTTAAGCGTAAAAGAGATGTCCATTGAAATGTTTCCTTTGGTCATATTTATAAAAAAAAAAACATTTTTTTCATAGGCTTTATCCTATGTCTAAGCAACAATTTTGCTTTATTTAAAAATTTAATTCAATTTTTTCCATTTTTACTCTCAATTAATTACATGTAACTCTTATCTTTTTTCCGCACTCATTTTCTTTCATCCTATTTTCCTCTCTCCCCCCCTTCTAACTCCCACCATCTTCATAAATAAGGGTATGCTTGAAAAAAAAAGTTATAGCTCTTACAAATTCATTACTTTTGACTAATTTTAACTGTTAGTTCATTTTACGTGATTTAGGTGGTTATTATTTATAAAAAGGATTGGAAGGAGTAACATTCCTGGTATTAGTTTCTAAAATGGTAAGATTTTATAACTACTTCTTGATGCAGAGGTTTTCAAAGTGTCACTCCTTAAAGAAAGAAGCTCAAAATTCAAAAACAGGTGAAATATGTAGACAAACAACTACGTGATGATAGCAATTCTTAAGCTGTTTCTTTTTATATTAAATGATATATCAACAATGGGTTGTAGTTGTAGGCTCTAAACATTTAAGAGAAAAGTTCAATGTATTTAAATACGTAAACCTTTAGGTCTAAAGTTTGGTATCTTTGTTAAACAAGCCAACTTCATATCAGACCAAGCTATATGCTCTTATTAATGACAGCCTATTTCCACCTCTAAATGGTGATGGGATAAAAAGCTATATTTATTTATTTTGTCCAAAAACCATTAGATTAATTTTTATGGTTAATATCCGAATTGAGAAAACCTCTCAATCAAGGAAAAATAGGCCCAAGGTGGATTTAATCAGACTTAAAGGGGGAAGAAAATAATGAAATAGATGTTTGTAGCAAATTAGGCACAACGATCGTACAAGTTGAAACTTTGATTATATTTGATTTTATAAATCAAATTATAAAGATTATTTTTCCTTTGACTGCACTTCGTATTTGGTGCGGCTCAATTGAAATTATAAACTTGTGTGTAAGAATTAAGAGCCACTCGTCTCTACTTTATTTATTATTTATTTTAATTTTTATACCTCATTTACTTTTTAAAAAATTTATCTAAAATTCTCTTAAAAAAATTAAAGGTTTCATATTTTAAACTTCTCTTTCATTTATAAGATTCCATTTACATGAGTTCATTAGTAAATTAATCGTCAAATCATATATGTTTTTGGTGAAAAATCGTTAAATCACGTGTTTTGACCTCAATATTTTA
>QFDD01008207.1:0-14405 GCA_006871305.1 Vachellia collinsii | reverse complement strand
AAGTTTATGGGGTTCTCAAGTACCCACCGTTACAAACTTGAAAGAGCCTGTGTATGTATTACATTGAATATGTAGCTGTAATGGTTTTCCAAGTACCTGGTTAAACTTGGATGATATAGTGAATTGTAAATCTCAGAAGAGTCTGAGGACTGGACGTAGGTCAGAGAGGACCGAACCAGGATAAATCTCTGTGTGCTTATCTTTCTTTCATCTTCACTGATTTCTAATGATTCCATTCTTACTCTATCCAATATCATTATCTATGTTTTATCAACTTATGATTTGGATAGTTTGATTAATCAAGGTTTGAAAAGAAAATTTTTGAAACACCCAATTCACCCCCCCTCTTGGGTGTCGGCCATTCTAACACTCTTTTTTCCTTAACCAAGGTTTTATCCCACTGGGTTTCCCTGGTAAGGTTTTTAACGAGGCAGCTTCATTATATATTGTGTACTCTTTTTTCTTCACTAGGTTTTTGTCCCATTGGGTTTTTCCTAGTAAGGTTTTAATTAGGCACAATATTTGTTATGGGCATTCAAGGGGGAGTGTTATAAACATATTAGAGTGAATGCCCATAACCCCCAACTCTTAGGATTCCCTATGCTTAATGTCACAACCTTGAAACCTCCCAATGAATGCCTTGTAAGGAGTTTCTTATTGTTAATACCATTAAGTTTTCCTTTACTCCTTTGTAACAATTTGCTTATTATACTTAATGGTTGGGAGCCTATAAATAGAGGCAATGTACATGGAGTTGGAACCAAGAATCACATATGAATGAGAAATGCTCATTTGCTCTATTCTCCAATTTCTTATCTTGTCTTATTTTCTATGTTCTACTTTTTCTATTTTATAACAATTGATTAATTATATATAATTTGTAGGGAGTTTATTTTTTTTATTTTTGGGCATTTTTGGAGGATTTAAGAAAATTAAAAAAAAAAACTTTTTTTTATTATAAGCTGACATTGGGGCTTGTGTGTGTGGAGGGGGGATATTTTTAAAAGGAAGAAATTCCAACTTTTTTAAAAAAAATTCTTGAACTCGTTTACAGCGTGAACGAGTTCAGGGGTATTGTCAGTGGGCCCCATTGAACTCGTTCTTAACTTGAATGAGTTCAGTACAAAATCAAATTCGTTCAGGCTAAGAATGAGTTTGAATGTAGCATATTGGTAAAAAAAATTGAAGTGTAGGTTTTGGGTGTTTAATATTACTGTTTACAGTATTTAGGTAAAAAAAACCGCTGATAAGAGAGAAGAGATTAGCTGGATGTGACTAGAGGCTGATATTTCCACATCGAGCCACGTACTTCTCATACTTAGAAATAATGGTTAAACAAGTAATAATAAAATTAACTGAAGGTTCAAAAGGTGAAATAGGAATTTTGAAAAAATAGGGATCAAAATGACTTTTGCAAAATTTGAGGACTAAAGTGTAAATTTAAAAGTTGAGATAAAATTACCATTTATGAAATTCAAGGGCATTTTGATCAAAATTTAATCAAAATATTAGAAAAAATTTTAAGACACCAAAAGATAGAGAAAAATTCACTGATCAGTAATTGACACCCAATTTAAATCAAAATGACAAAAATAACTTTTGCAGAAATTTTAAAGTTATTTAATATTTGGCTATTTAATAAAATAATTAGTCAAATATAATTATTTAAAATACCCAAAGCCTCAAATATTTGATTTCAGAGAAAGGGAAAATAGCTTAGAAAATTTAGTATTTTATAAAATTGATTTTAAAAGAAAGTCAGAAATGGTTTGTCAGAACGGAAGAAAAGAGCCACTTGTTATCTTTATATTTAAAGAGGAAAAGTAAAAAAGATATTTAACTAAAAGTGATAGATTACATTAGTGTCAAATTATCATTGTGTAAGTGGATACCACTATTGTTTTAACTTATGGTTAGTTTTTTTAACACTTCCAGCCCTCATTCTACATTCCAAGCAAGACCTCCATAGAAGGAAAAGTGAAGAGCAAGGCATGCCACAAGTGGGGCAAGAGGAAGAAGAGAATTCAAGTGAAATTGAAGGTAATTGCTTAATTTTTTCCATGGATTTGATCTACAAGCTCTTCTCTTCCTTTTGAATGGTATAAATTTTGATATGGTGATATATTTGGGCTGCTGAAAGTTTAGGTTTTAGAGAGAGAAAATGAAGAGGTGAGTGAATTTGATCAACAAAAGGTTACCAAACAACTTCTTATGCATTTTGCAACATATTGGTATTTGGTGTGAAGTGATTTGAGCTTATATTGAATTTTTGGTTATAAACCCTAATCTACATGAAATTGATCTATAAGGAATGAGTGTTTTTATGTTGTTAAATGATTGGGAAATGGTTTAGGAATGATTTTATACATGTGTGATGAAAGAAAGTGAAAAACACACTTGATTAAATTTTCTGTGCATTTTCATATTTCTGTTGTTCTTGAGGGAAGAAGTGAGATTTTGATACTTCCAATGGATTTAGAATGCAAAATTATATATTGTAGAAGTGAGAAAACAAATTTGAAAGCATTAGAATCAAAATTGAAAATTTTGAAAGTTTAAGGACTGAAATTGCCAAGATTAAATTTTATGGATTTTTAGTTGTTATAATGCATTGGAAATGGCTTAATGTTGATGCCCATTGCAACATATTATGTGTAGGAGTGTTATTTACACAAGAAAGAGCTCAAAGTACAAGAGGGGAGTTGTGAAACCACTTGGGAAACTTACTTGTAAAGTGGACAATTGAGGTAGCAAGATTACTATCTTTTACATTAATATTTTTTTTATAGTTATTATTGATGAATTTTACCATGTTTATTTGCTAGAAAATGTGCTATGTGTTGGTAGTTATGACATGTCATACTATGTGCAAATTCAAGTGATAACATTTCATTTGCAGGCATGGCTAGATTGATGTGTGTGACAATTATGCATATTGATATTATTGATAGCAATTTTGCCATGAGGATTTCTTTGAAATCTCACTCTCCTATAATAACACATTCTAGGACAAAGTTCCAAGAGCAAAGGCAATGAGTTACAGGAGTAAGGGTGGGTGGTTTTTAAATGCAAAGGGAAGCTTAGTTAAATTGGAAATAATTTTGTGTTGTTTCCCTTGGCTTTTGGAATATTGTATGCCAAACACAAGCCCTATGGAGCATGTTATATGTGATGTGTGAATGAGTTAAACATTCTAATTCACTGTGTGAATGAGTTAAACATGCTAATTCACTATGTGACATGGTTATGTGTTTGAAGGAGAGGAAAGTGGATATGTAAAATAACTTAAAAAAGAGTTCAAGGCCTTTAACAAAAGTTAAACTTGAGGTGAAGGTAAAACAGGGCAAATGAGATCCAAATAGTTAGAAATTTTCCAGAAAAATACTTCACCTTCAAAGCTTTAAAATGAGTTAAAGTTTGCTAAAATTGGATCTGCAGGGAAAAAGTTATGGTTGTCCAAGTTTAGGGGAAAACTTTGAAACATTGATAAATGACCATATGAATAGTTGAGTTTTACAAATTAAATTGTATTAATTGGTTAAGAAATTGGACAAATGGATAATTTTTTTCCCTATAGGGAATTCAATAAAATTCATTTAGAGACTTGAACCACTTAATTTTGAGTCTTTTAGAATTAGTTATAAATTTTTAAAATTGGCCAAAAAATCTTAAAATTTACCAAATTAATAGTAACTTTGGCAAGTTTCTAAATTTGGTTGCTTTGGCCAATGGAAGATAGTTTAGTGGTTCAATAATGGCCTCTAATAAGGCATTAAGAGGTGACAAGTGAAGTATGATAGTAGGTTGGACGTGGCGGTGAGTTGTAGGTGTGGGGATCGACATGAATCTTGAGAGTGCAAGTTGTTCATAATGTACTTGTTTAGAGCGGAGGATTTATTTGGATTCAATTGCGAACCAGATGAAGCTTAATCGAGAGTTGTTGCGAAGGTATAATCTTGGTATTTGCTTTTTAAAATTTTTTAAGGGCAGTTTCATCTTTTCTTTGAAGTTCTAAAACTGCAGATTGCTGACTGCTACGTATATGCTCTTTCCCTTATACATGGCAGCAAATGGGGTTTTTCATATTCAAGTGGTATTTTTCAGGAGGTTTCCCCTAACAATAATGTTCTCTTTTTTTTAATATAAAGTGTAAGTGACCAGGTTTTTGAGAGATTACTAGGAGAAGGACATGCCCTTTAGGCTCAAAGAGAGATAGGTATTTACAAATCGTTTACCGCCAAATCTTGCATCGGAAGCAAGCTTTAAACCCACAACCTCATGCATTATGAGTCAATTTTTTACTACTTAGATCAATTTTTGTCGGCCAGAAATGTTATCTTTTGATTCAACTTACTATAATAGCCGCCTCAACTATAATACCGAATGCTCCAATACAATATAACAAGTGCATGATTTGTTTAACATCATTGCATCGTAATTTTACAATCAAGGTCATTAATTAAAAATATCATTGGGTCGGCTAATTAATTAGTTTCCATATACACTTCCTTTATATCAGAGACCTTATAGAAGAATTTTTATACTTTTTATATGAGCTTTTGATAGTTTAATTCAATAAGCATTAAATTTACACTTGGCAAATCGTGTCGTAAAATTCATAGCCAGCATATATTAACATCCTACTTTAAAGACCCATTTTGGTATGTTGTGGTGATTTTACAATCACATATTATACACACCCAAAAGTAGGAAATATTAGGTTCTTGATCAAAAACCTTTGTAGGGGAAAACTTTCTATAATTTGTTGGCCTCATGCAAATTAACAAGTTGCATGCAAAATGGCTAGTCCCTGAGCAGAATATGGGAGATTATATCTCATGTAAAAGGTTGCAATTATTTAATTATTCTGCTAGTCCATTTTACTTATGAACATTAATTACAAGATGTTCCAACATCAATTTCAAGGGATATGAAATCCTTATTAAGGCTAGTGAAGTAAATTCATTAATACTATCAAAATGTAGTTTCTTTATCGGATAATCAGGATTATGTGCTCTTAACCATATTCGTTGAGCAAGGAATCTTGCAAACTCCAGGTTGCAAGAAGATAATAAATAAACGTCAGACCATTTAGTTGATGTATCAATTAAAACCATATGGTAACTAAATGGTTCCCTATGTGGGTTTATCATCACACAATTATCCTGCATTCGTTTTAAGAATGTGATAGGCTTACATTGTATTTAACTTTATGAGAGCCTGATAATATATTTTCCCTTATAACAAGCAACATATGAGAAATAGTGGTACCTATTTACACTTTAGGGTATGTCCACATTTATTCTCAATCATTTCTCGCATCATAATTGAATCAGGATGGTCTAACCGGTCATGCCAAACATCGAATTCATTGATAAACTTCTGGTTTACCTTATCAAGCTTTTGGCTTGTGTTTCTTAACTTCTTATTTGTATTAGTAAACTTCTGGTTTACCTTATCTAGCTTCTAACTTGTGTTATTTAACTTCTAGTTGTATCAATAAACTTCTGATTTATCATGTCAAGCTACTAGCTTATATTATATAACTTCTTATTTGTATTAGTAAACTTCCAGTTTACCTTGTCAAGCTACTGACTTGTGTTACTTAACTTCTAGTTTATTATCTCAAGCCAAACATTAAATTAATCAGTGAACTTCTAGTTTACTGTCATATGCTTTCAACTATGCTTATGTATAGTACAAGCTAAACGAATAATTGAGGAAAATTTTATAATATATATTTTCTACCAAAGATTGAATTTGTAATGAATGACACTCTAAATTATTTTCAATTATTGTTTCTATATGGTATTCATTTCTATGGATATCTTGAAACTTAATAAGTTTCTTGTAAATTTGGTAGAATAGAGTGCATTTTTACTGCACAATTCTGTTTCTTCAGATAAGATAGTATTGGCTCTTCTGAAGCCTTCAATGGATATCCAATTTGTTTATTATGCCTACATTTTGCCTTTCAATGCATAATATTGACTCTTACGGAACACACCTCTGAGCACCCAGGCTAAACTGACAGGTTTTTAGAGCCAAGGGAGAGAGAGAAATCTCTCATTAGGTCCCATTATTTTCATCGCGGGTTATCATCATCCTAACGATTTTCTGCTAAGAGAGGTACATTTAAAGATGCTCCATAATAGGGGAAGAGCAATTGGCATGGATGGCTTGATTAGTAAGCAACCACTTATATAGGTGAATTGATGATTTGTCTCTAGATGGCCTGTTGTTGTATGCGCGAAGCCAACCATTCGTCTTAGCCCTTTTTATGATTCTCATCAATTTTTCCTCACTTCAGGTGGGAATTAGAATCTCTGCGATTCCAACCATGCCCACGCCCGTGGTTGTTGTCTCATCCACTATTTCGACTACCACCACTATTAGATATTCACTTTTGGGAATAAAGTCGAGCCAATTGGATGGATTCGTGAATTTTCAATGAAAAACTCGTTGTTCTATTTAGCTATGAGAAGAAAAGAAATTACGCTAATATATTTCTTAAAACTTCTCTCCCTACCTTACTAAAATAGGAGAAAATTGGATGCATGAAATATGGATGAGTTATTCTTGCTTACAAACTTAAAGTTTGTAAACGCAAAGGCATCCATTTATAATGGGCTCTTGGAAGGATAACCAACTTCTTGTGGTTATACCGTTCTTTTAACTTGTTTCAAAGAACAAGTGGGTCTTTTAGGTATCCAATATATAGGATGCTATGGCTACTCCTCAAAATTGTATACTAAAAACAAAAATCAAAAGTATACAATTGAATCCTAGATATGTGTATCCTTAATGAGAATTTAATCAATTGATAAATTCTCTCAGTAATTTATACATGCATAAAATAATTTATTCCATATTATGAGTTAGATGCAACTTTGCACAATTCCGGCAATTAAGTAATTGAAAAATTTAATAAAACAAATCCACAAATTGGATACAATGCAAAAATAAATTTTGCAATTGAATAAAAATATTCAACATGATTTATGAAATAAATATACATTTGAAAAGGGCAAGTAAACTCAACAAATGAGCCCAACATAATTTGATCTGATACTCTCTAGAATATTGTGCAAGTGGATTGAAAGAGATCAACTGAATTGAGCTCCATAGAAAATTTCTAGAATCAATTCAGTAAGTAAATGGCAAATCACAAATATAATATAGTGCACTGAAATAACCATATATGCACGTTTTCATTAAATGGCATATGTGGTAAAATAATATATATTTCCACATATATATTTTATATATATTCTAGATATAAAAATGATATGGCTCAAATGTTTTTTTTAATCAGAAAAAAATCTGTTCGAGAAATTTTTGTTTTCAATGGCCCAAAACATGGCCCAAATACATATTACCCTTTTTTTCTTTTCAAAATCAGTAGGGGAAAAGCTTCTGGCCCAGACATTTTTTCAGTTGCCCAAAACGTGGCCAAGATGGCCCATTAACCTTAAAAAAAAACTAGTGTGCCAAAATACACAAAAAGAAAAAGAAAAAGCATGGACCAAGAATACGGCCCAAAATGGGTATTTCAAAAATTTTTTTCTTTTAGAATAGGCCCAACTCGATCTAGCCTAGAAGTGAGCCAGCCTGGCAGAGTTAAGTTAAATGTTGCGTTTCACTGGCGCCAAAACGGCGCCGTTTGGAGGACGTGGGGGGTTCAGTGAGCCAAAACGGTGCTGATTTTGTTTAAACCAAAACGCACCATTTCGGCACTCTCCCAAGCGGGTTGGGTAACCTACCCAACCCATCTCCCAGCATGCGACCCTGTTTCCCTCTTCCATTCTCGCAGCCATCGACCTGTTTACAGCTCCAGCTTTCAGGTCATCTCTTCAGGTGATGGCAAGGAGCTTTCTGGAGACTCAGGGAGTGTTTTAAACTATGTTTTCTCAGGGATTTTTCATAGGACATTTAGGGAGAAGATTGGCAAATTTTTATTTGAAAATATTGATAATAAAGGTTTCGAATTTCCAGCTTTTCCCTTTCCAGCGAGAAGCCATTAACGCCGGTGAGTAATGTTTCTCAGGAAATTGTTTCTCTAAGGTTATTTATCTTGAAAACTCAAGAAGATATCAGGGCAAACTTTAATCGATCATAATACATAATAAACTCTCCAAATTCAAAAACAAAGTTTTAGAAACAATAGGAAAACTGACGGGCAAGATCAAAGTTGCAGCATTTTAAAGACCTAAAAATGCAAATTCACGCATGTTGATATGGTCAAGCATTCAGATTTGCAATATAAATATATACGGACACACAAATATGCACAGATGAGCTACTCAAGCATAGATTCAAGATCAAGCAATACATCAAGATAGCAAGAAAGAGGCTGATAAATCTTAAATCTACTTGTATATATATAGTCGAACATTTAGATTTGTGCCAGAAAGAGAACAACGGCAGCAATATATACATTCATATTTGTAGAAGAGAAGAGGGTGGGTTTTGCAAATATATTTCAGCAAATATGTTGAAAACTGGGGAGAGAAAAAGGATTTGAAGACGATCTTTTAAAATTTGACTGAAACACATGTACTGATCCATAGATAGATTATCCGAAGGCTTTCCCAGATCCTCCAATTTTAGAATGAATGAAAATAAATTTGAGCCAAAACATAACTATTCAATCAAAATCTAATTATGAGAGCTTCGTGCTGAAAACGTGTTATGAATTTGAGACGTAGGAAGAGGGAAAAGTATAGAGTAATGAGAAATAATTCTTATTATTTATCTTCAGGATATGCCTTATATTTATAGGTATGAATTACAGTATCGAGATAAATCAATATAAAAAATTACATAAGATATTAAGGAGATACATAATCGGAGATAATAGGAGATATGGACATCCACATAATAATATTTATAACAAATGTCACATTTTTTGAGTCAAAAGAGTCAATTTTATTAATTTAAAAAGTAAATATAAATAGCAGTATACCCAATGTCGCATTATTTTTTCATCATTCATCATACACACACTTTTTTCTCTACGTTATCTCACAATTTTTTTCTTTTGACCACATCTCACAATGTTTTTCTATTATTTACAAAAACTCCTTGTATTTTTTAAAATTACTAATATGATATAAACAATTCCATTTTTGATATTTTTATTTTTAAATATAACATGACCGTATATCATATTTAAATTTTATGTTTTTTAAATTTACAAATTATTTCTAAAATATTGTGACTAATATAAAAATTAAATTAATATTAGGTAATGATGTCGGGTCCAATTTAACATAGAAACGGGTCAGCCAGGTTCATAGGATTGGTTGCTTTATCCCATATCATTTTACCCAAGAGTTGGGCTTTAAGGATAGAGCTTTTGGACCAGAGTTCTTATGAGCAGGGTCGATTAAGGGGTTGAGGCCAACCTATATTTAATATTAAATAAATTCACTTTTTTTTTATAAAAGGTATCAAAATTCAAAGTTTGAATTTGAAGTGTGATTTTGATGGCGAAAATATTTTTAGCGTAATTTTATAATATAAATTAATGTTATTTAAAAATTAAATATTATTGGTCTATAACAAAAATTAAAATTTTAAATTATCAATATTTATAATAATTATACAGTGGTTTTTAAAATCAATAGTTTTATTTTGCTGTACTTTTACAGTGGATTTTAAATATCACTATAATTTATATATTATATTCATCCGTACTGTTACAGGTTCGTGAGTCTTGTTTAATTACAGTTCTCTGCCGGCTTGTCGTGGTCACTGGATTGGCGGCACCACCTACTTTCTCAACTACAGAGAAGGACACACTAAAGTGGAAGACGTACCACCGAACGACGGAACTCCAAATCTTATGATCCAAGTGAGTGCATCGATCATTAATTGGAGAGATGTTCTTAGAGACTGGTTTATTGTGGTTATATAAATCATTCTTAACTATATATGAGATATCGCGCATATGAAATGAGAATTTGTATTTGTAGATGATAACTACGAATACTTATTTGGCATATAGCTAGTTAATTAATATTACTTAGTGATTTTGTCCAATAAGGGTGAAGAAAGATAAGAACTGTATGTTCAGCATGTCCGCAATAATCATTCACCAGAACTCTGTTTCTGACAAATGCATCTTAGATTATATTTGGCATTCATAAACCTTTAACGTTCTAGTTTATGGTTTGAAGGTTTATGTTGGTGAGATTTAAAAATTATGGCTTAATTGTTTACAACACCTTACCATGTAATCCCAAAATAATGCAGCGAAATTCCTTTCTCAAAAAACAAGTACAAGAGAATATATATTAATCCTCGACTGATAAGGATTTATCAGAATTCAGGGGAAATTTGAGTTGTTTGTGACATTTAGAACCTCAAAACAAATCCAAATTACTCCTACATATCCTTGGTCTTTCCAAAGGAAGTCTTCTGCAATCTGATCTTTTGAACGTTTTTTTAATTTCATTCTTTCCTCTGTTTCACCTTAGACTGTTGCGTGCATTAGAGAGCGATGGAAGAAGGAAGTAAAAATGAAGACAGGGTTGACTCACCAACAAATTCTCAGAAAACAGGTAATTGACTTGTTCACCTGCTTTCATCTTCTATTATTTTAGGGAAGCTTTGTTGCTTACAAATTTTGGAGATAAAAATGGATATTGTTATGGTACTAGCATCGATCTACAAGTTTTTGTGACTCAATCACTTGGTGCTTTATGGTTTTTCTTCGTCCGCCCCAACCTACTCAGGCTAGAACTTGGAACATACATTTTTTGTTGGTTCTAACACTTTTGTGTTGATGAGGATCAGATTATACTCTCTCAGTTTTCTCTAGCAAGAGCTGTCTTTAATTGCGGAATGATTCATCTACTACTTGAAAAGCATCAGGATTTAATTGCGTTGAGGGTGTGTCATTAATTAATTAACATGCAATCATAGACTGAGCATGATTTGACTATTGCTTTGGTGTGATGTGATTTTTCTTTCTCACGGGGATAGCTTTGAAGGAGCAAACTCAAACATCACTAGAATATTTCTTGAGCATATAAAAATTTCCCCTGCCTGCTCACTGCTTCAATAGCATTTCTAGTTTCCATTTAGTTAACAAGCTAGCTTGTTTTGGTTTATCTTCTGTTTTTAGTTCATGTCAGTGGTCTAAGAAATCTTGTCATGCTCGGGTTCAACTGGACTAGGTTTTTAGTTGTAGTCCCTGTTACTGTGCCAGTGATATCATGCACTTAGGTTTACATAATACACATGACCCATTAAAAGCTGCATGACTTCTTACAAAATGAAAGATTTTATCAGCCCTTCAATGACACAATTCTATTTGGAAACTTTGTTTGTGTGGTTTAACAATCATGTTACCTCTTACATCTTTGTTTGACATCTTTGCCTCTGATGCATAGCTAATTGGTATCATTCCTTATTCTGTTTTTGTTTTCATGAGTTGAACCAGTAGTATTCATATCTAATCTCATAAATTGATTTGGAACCTGTATGATTAGAATGAGTTGGTTAATTGTGGATGTTCTGGAATCAACACCTGCATCACCGGACTCACTGAACTCATGCATCTCCAGTGATTCCAGTGATTCTCGTTTGTTGATTCAAGACACAAAAAGACATTTTGTTGATTCTAGAACATGCTGACTGTTGATCAATTGAGAAAATGTGAAAGGGGCTTATCATGGAAGCAGGTTTGAATAATTTCAGAGCTGTGTAAACATGTTTGATGATATTGCCAAGGAAAGAGTGTGATAAAGGGACTGCTCAAAGAAAACGGGTTGAATTTTGGGAGTTGAGATTTAGCACATTGTTAGATAAAAGTGGCGATGTCAGAAGTTCTTGCATTGCCGCTATTGAGAAATTGTCTTGGCCCATTGTCTAACTTTGCTGGATTCCATGTCAAGATATCATTTCTATCATTCTAAACAAGGGTTTTGTATGTAATAATTTGAGTTTGAGTAATATTCAACCGTTTTTTTTTTTTTGTTCTTTGTTTTGGGGCGGTTGGGGGGGGTGTTCCGATGGCTAGGTTAAGCGGTTAAATTTAGTGTATTAAGATTTCTCATAGGTTGGTTGTACATCCCTTGATATTATAAATAAACACAAGTTGTCTGGCCAAACAAGGCAGTGACACCATTTAGATTTCTCTTCCCTTAATTTCTTCATTTTCTTACCAAATCTTCTGTAGTAGCGACAAGTTATGAGTCTATACTAATCTGACATTTCTGCTGTCAATTCTTTTATACATCAGTTTCTGATCATGATTAGATAGACTACTCCATCAGACCACAGTTCTATGATTCAGATCTTGATAATAAGGATGAATTATGGGTTCAGAAGAAAAGAAGAGGACATGATTCTGATGCTGTGCTTAGCTGTCCTGCTTGTTTCAACCTCCTCTGCCTAGAATGCCAAAGGCATATGCTTGAACATGTAATTTGTGAGGGTTTTATTTTCTGCAATTTTGATATCATGTATGTAAGGACTCGTGACAATGCATTTCAAAAAACCTAATTGTAAAAGGACCAAGATTTATTAAACAAATGGATTTAATGTTTGGAAATTCTTGTTGTGTTAGGATACAGTAAACTGGGCCAATATTAATAATTTACTCCCCCTTTTGTGAGTTAATGGTGAATTTTCCTTCTTTCTGAAGGTTATGACAAGTTTCTTAGCCAAAGGTGTAGGACTAATGCCCTTTTGTTTTCAGTAATGATATATAATTTGATAATACACAACAGTAGCAATTTCAAGTTCTCCTTATGCCTGGAATACATAGATACTGGCACGGACACAGTGACATGACAAAATTTGAAGTGCCCTAATGTACTTTAAAGTGTTGCATAACGTCATGTTGAATCTAAGATCCTTGCATGTTTTGCCAATAGTTCTTGGTGGACCATACAAGCTTCATCTTTGCTTGGGTCTAGTGGCACAAGATGTGCCATTTGTGGCACCAGTTTTAGGATTCAATCTCCACTACTCCTCTACTCCTCAGGCGCAACACCTGCCGTCCAATTTTTTTTGAAAAAAAATAAATGTCGCTTGCATGCATACCTTCACAGCACTGTAAATTATAGTATATACAAGAATGTCAATTTTTTTTTTTCTAAACTTGACACCACTATAAGTTCGCCGATTCTTGCCCAAAAGGTAAGATGGTGTAACTGCCATCACGTCATTGTTGTCTCATTGCATGACCAATTTTATCTAATTATATGTGTATTATTGAGAACAATGACTAACAGAATTTTTAGGGGATGAATCACTTTTTTTGGGGTTTTGGTTGACCTATTATGTGTTTGGAAACCTGTCAGTCTTTGACTAAAGTAATGTGAGAGTAGCTTCGTCTTGTGAGTTGCAAAAAAGCTTTTTCCAATGGGTTTCCAAACATAGGCCTAGTTTACATTGGAGTGTCAATTCAGTGTCTGAACATAGTTAATTTTATGTTATTGTTACCTGTGACAGAGAAATCACATCTATCTAAATAGGCATGAAGCTATGTCTTTCTAGAGCAGCATTTAAAATTTGTCTGCCATTCATTATTCTTAGAGTTGAGTTTGTTGAGTCAAAATATTTTGGCATAGTGGTATGTCATTTTTTGTTTTGCCATGCTATGACCGGAAAAATCTTTAGTGACATATTTTGGTTTTTTATTACCCGATGAATTAATTTGGATATGCATGAGTTTTTATGTATGTTCGGCCTCCTATGCTGTTGGTGAAAATAATGATCTCATACATGAAAGGTGATAAACAAATTGCATTATTTTTGGAAAAAATTGGGGATAAATCCTTTTACTGTATTAATTATAGAATGAGACATACCTAATATACCAAGATGCAACTAAGTTTTTAGAGAATGAGATATACCCATTACACCAATATGCAACTAAATTTTCATGGTATGCAAATACATGTAAGTTCATACAATATGCAATTTAGATTTTACAATAGGCATATGAGTTTTCATAAATGTGCAAAATGGCATAAAATTCTCAAAAACGCTCTAATTAATATGACAATTGGAGGTTTATTCCCAATTCTTCCCTTTTTTTTCATCAAAATGAATTGAAAAGCTTATGAATTGTATTTGTTATAAATTAACATACTATCTTTGAGGAATTGTTCTTATGCGAGCTACCTGGGTTTTCTGGTCGCAGAAGTTTCCAGTAAAAATCAGAATCGGTTAAGCTTTGCTTAGGCAAGGGACAAGAATGATCAAGGGGAAGCATTAGAAAGGATCGGGGTTTAAGAATAGTGTCAGCGCAAGTGAGGAATAATGGCCATTGATAAGTTAATGGTGCAGATCGTAGCCGTCAATGTGAGGGAAGAAACAAGCGCGGGAGATGAGAAGGGGAATAGGATTATGGAAAGAGTGATTATGATGAGAACGACCATTTTTGG
>QFDD01008206.1:0-13590 GCA_006871305.1 Vachellia collinsii | reverse complement strand
AAATCCATAATATAAAACACTTGAAATATTTTTATTGAACAGAGCATGAATGATGTGTCACTCCAAAAATATGTAAGTATCCCTCTATTATTGATAGTCTCCTCCTTTAAGTATATTTTTTAAGCTTGATATTGCAGATTTGACTCATTAATGATGTGTGATGCTTACATGATTTTTTGTTTTTTCATACATATATTTAGTATTTGATATATATTTTAGAATTTATTATCATTTATTTAAGTAACTATCTAATTTGATTTGGGATTAATGATGGTCCCTTCCAATATAGGTATCTCCACTTAAACTCGAACTTGAGATCCAAAGAAATTTAAACGGCCTTACACCGCTTGACCAACTTTGTATAGGTGTTAATAAAGTATCTATTTGAGTTTCTTCCATTGAACAAAGGATAAAAAAAAAAAGTGATTGCTTTCTTTCATAATAAGATATTATCTTGCATTATTGATTAATTTAAGTTCAAACATGACCATGTTTGAAATGGGAATGCTTTTTTTAACATTTTTATACACATAGCTGACGTGTATTGGTTGTTTAACCTAAATTAAAGCTGCTTAAACTTGCATATAAATAGTAATTATATTTGTTTCTCTTCCTCGTTCTTATTTATAAAATTTTATATAATTTATCAAAAAAATAAAATTTTATATAAAAAATTTACAAAATTTATGTCATTTTGTTTAACAATAGTTTCAACACCAGTGCATTTCTATAAATAATATTTTATATTTTCAAAATTAAAACGATCGGATCAAATAATAAGTTACTTAATTTAAACAAAACAAGCGACAAAGACCAGATTTAAAGTTAAAGTAAATGATAAGATCTTGATTAATTTTTGGGAAAATTGGGGATAAATCCCCAATTGGAGAATTTATTAGCCAATGGGACTTGAATGGATGGGGACCTAAATAGATATATAACATTTAAAAGAAAAGATAAATATACTCTTGAAGTTCAGTTGTATATATAGAATGCTCAGTTGCATATTTGCCATTTAGCACATTTGTGTAAGCTCACTTACATATTGAGGAAACTTAATTACATATCCTAGAAGCTCAATTGCATATATAGGATCCTTAGTTGCATATTTTTTCACTTTGCACATTTGTGAAAGCTCACTTGCATTTTTGGAAAACTCAGTTGCATATCTGCCATTTTGCATTTTCATGGAAACTCACTTGTATATTATGAAATCTTAATTACATATCCTGAAAGGAGAAAGAGGCAACAGGTAGCTTACTTTCAAGCCGGCTCGGCTACAATGAATCAAGAGATCTTTGCCAGTACTTGCTCCTTCAATATCTCTTTTCTCTTGGATGCATCACTCTGGCATATCCTTCTCACTGATGTCTCTCAACTTCTCTACGAGCTCTAATTTTTTTTTCCTTCACTAGGGGCAATTATATCTTTTCCACCCCACACTTATTACCCCTAAAGGACCTTTAACTTCAAAATTTCCCATGTCTTTGTTCCCAAATAATTCTCCAATTAGGGATTTACCCCCAATATTCCCTTAATTTTTTTCCAAAGAATAATAATTAAAGTTACTTGCATTAAATAATAATAAAATAAAATAAATATTGCATATTGTACTAATGAAACAAGTTCTTTTCTGCAGTACAATTGTACTAAGGAAAGAAGTGTACTAACCGAAGGATTTTTTTTCCCATTAGTTATACTAAACGAGTCTAAAAGTTGAAAACAGCCAAAGAGTTCGCTAGGATAAATTGCTAAAAATGACGAATTAATAAATATATTTGGTAAAAAAATAATGGAAAGTCTACTTTGAGGATCAACCAATATGGAAAAAAAAAAAAAGGTATAAAAGACAAACTTAAATACGAGACTTTAAGAATCCAATAATTTTTATTTATCCCTATTGCTACTTACTTAACCAATTATGTGGCCAAAGACAAACACATCTCATGGCCGTATGTGAAAATGACTGAACAATAGAAAAATGGAGTGGTTGGAACTTGAGGAATCGTCGTTAGTTATAGATTTGTGGCCTTAAACTATGCTGCAATGGATAATAATTAGGTACTTGTAATGGAGAGAATAGTTCAAGGTACCAAATTCAAATGTTTGCCCGTTACTTGTCAGTCTCACTCACTGCTCTTAGGAAATGTGAAAAAAAACTTATGAACTAAAAGTGTGAATTGATTACTTAGCAAACAAAAAGTTGATAATAACTAATAAAATATGGGGAGCTACTATATAAAAACTTGTTAATGATATGAAGTATGCATTTATTACTTGAGAACCAGGAATTAGTAATAGGTAATGAAAGATTTGTGAGAATCGGCCCAAGAGTAGCACTCACATCATCCAGTCCCTCTGCTAGGGTTTCTTTCTCCCTTTGGTGGAGGTTTTCGTCCCTCTCTCTCTCTGAGGATTTAGCTCGTTGTGAGTGAAGTTTCAGTGTCTCTTCCTCGGCCTATGTTGCTGGGGAGGGTGTCTGGTTGGGGGGTGTTTTGTTGGGTTTTTCCTTTTTTTCTTTTTGCTTGCTTTTGCTTTTGGCTTCCATGAGCTATGATATGAGACCTGGGTTGAGGGATGGGTGGCCAAATCAGTGGAGAAGAGGTTCTCGACAACATTGCAGAGCAAGGGAGTTCATTGGCCCTATGGATTGTTGGGTTTCCCTATGCCTCCTTTGGTCAATTCCACACGGGAGCACTACTCATCAATGTCGAAGAAATGGTTTCTCACCTTCAATTTGGTATGGTTTCTCAATTCTTCTCCTTTGATTTGGTTTGGTTGGGTCTGCTCGCTGGCTAGGACTCTCAAATCTGGTGCTTCGGGTAAGGTTTGGTGGTGGTGGTGTTGGTTCTTGTTTTTGGATGCTTCTCTTATCGTGTTGTTGTTCCTATCCACACGTTTGTGTGGAACTTGTGTATCTGTTCTTTTGGTAGTAGATAGTAATCTAGAAGGGATGGGACCGTTAAGGTGGTTCTTGAAATCTACACCCCTTAGTTCTAGCATTGTCTCTGGCACCGGCGTCGCTAATGACAACAACAATGAAACTCTCTTTTGTTTTAGGGTTAGAGTTTTGGATGGTGGTGTTTGATTGGGTTGGGTTCTATTTTGGGCTTGGGCTTTGTTTGTTTGGTTGTTTTGTAAGTTATCTTATTTTAAATGAATTTTAAATTTCTGAAAAAAAAAGTAATAGGTAATGAAAAATGAGGAATGATTATATAAAACTTATGAATAACCTGAAAGTGTCAATTTGTCAATTGGAAAGTGAAAATTGGTAAAAACTAATAACATGTGATGAGTGGTTATACAAAACTTGTGAATGACCTAAAAGTGAACATTTGTTACTTGGGAAACAAAATTTAGTAATATCTAATGAAATGTGGGAAATGACTATATAAAACTTGGGAATAACATAAAAATATTAATTGGTTACTTGGTAAACAAAAAGTTGGTTATTGTATGAAATCTAAAGAACAATTATAAAAAAAAAATTTGTAAATGACCTGAAAGTGTTGTTTGATTACTTAATAATAAAAATTCGGGCAACACTTAATGAAACGTGGGGAATGACTATATAAAAATTGTGAATGACATAAGATTGTTGACTGGCTACTTGGTAAATAAAAAGTCGGTAACAACTAATGAAATTTGGGAAATGGCTATACAAAAATTTTGAATGACATAAAATTATTGATTGGTTACTTGGTAAATAAAAAGTCTATAATAACTAATGAAATGAGAGGAATAACTATAAAAAAAACTAGTAAAGGCCTTAAAAGTATTGATTGATTATTTGATAAATGAAAGTTGATAATATATAATGAAATGTAGGGCATACTTATTTAAATGTTGTCAATGAGCTCATTTGCAACTAGCCGACTGTCAAAGATTTGGTTTCGGTGGGGGCTATGAAGCCAGTGGCTGGTCGTCGTTTGATTACTATGAGGAGGCATTTGTATCTTTTTGCATGAATTTGGAAAAGCCCAGTTTGGGATGCCACATTTCTTGTCATTATGCAATTATGTCTCACCTCTATATTATTTATCATGTTTCAAGGTCTATTTATGTCATTTTCACTATTAATATATACAAATATTATATATTAATATGTGTCATATTTATACATACACGTGTATATATTAATATAATATCTGTAATATTATTTTTAATAAATAAAATTATAATTTAGTATTTAATCTTATTTATTTAATTTCTTAATAAATGAGTGAGCACATGAATATATGTTAATATAAAAAATAAAAAATAGTGCGTGTAAGAAGTTGAAAATGAAAGCCAATTATAGTGTAATCACATGTATTGATAAATTTTAAAAAATGTTTTTATTTTAAGGTAATGTATACATCAACAATAAAAAATAATTTAAAAATAAATTTCAATACAAATTCTATTATTTATATTTTTAGCTCTAAAATTAAATTTTATTTTAAACTATAAATTTATAAAACAATTAAATTATATTATTCATATTATGTTTTAAGATTGTATTAAAGAATTATATATTATGATATAAATATATTGCATAGATAAAAGTATATTTAATTAATATTTGGCGAATGTTGTAAATAAACTGATTGAGGAACAAGTGACATCTTACAAGGCAGCTAGCCAATATGGCATCATACATGGCAATCATGATGTTTATATTGTACAAGAAGAGTCTGAGCATGGCGAAAATCTCTTCATGGCACAAAGGACCCAATCATCATAACTCATAAAATAATGTTTTGGCTTCAATTAATTACAATAAAAGCTCATAATGTTACTATATATGTTGAGGGTGTAAATATGCCTAAACCATGCATATTTAGGGCCACATACATGATTTTACAACCCATGGAAGCATGAGCAAAGGGGCAAAGCATGAAAGTCCATGAAATTGTTGTAATATACAAGTATGGAAGAAGTTCAAGATGATGTACAACGTCCATGTGTAGTTTAAATTGAAGAATGGACTTGAAATATTGTGTGACAACATGAACCTTGGTGAAGGAGCATAAATGATGTTCAAGAGCATTCAAAAAATATCTAGAAGCTGTCATTATGCATTAATTTTGATTTAATTTCATTTTTAAAGGTTTCTTTTTATTTTCTTTAAACAAGGTCATTTGGTCAAAGATTTTTTTAGAAGATTTTGTCTTAGTTTTTCTTGAAATTTAAATTGTTTCCTAATTTTTTTTATACTTGAAAGTATTATTATAGCAATAGAGGCTTAGATTTTTTTTTTATTCTTGAGTATTCTATGGTATTATATATGTAACCTACAGTTTTTGTACATCATTTTCAAAAATAGAATAGATAAGATTTTTGTTCTTTAAAAAATTATATTCTCTTGTGTAATCTTTGCTTGCATCTTTGTATCTTGGTGATAATACATTGACAATATCAAGAAAATGATCAACCTTGTAGTGTTTTTATAGCTAGGGTTGTTAGAAACATATTCTCTTAAAGTCCTACATTTGATCATCCATCTGTATTTTGCGCTTAAGGTTACAGGAGATAGGTTTTCTTAGGGTTTCATTATGATCTTACACTTGTATGTAGCTTATCCATCCATGATGCCCTTATCAAGAGGCTAAAGATGCCATTTGGACTTCAATTTGCTGCATTAAAGACCCATAATTGTAGTATACACGCTGAGTGTATAATCATGCATATTCATACCATATGTACGGTTTAACAAACCATGGAAGCATGAGCATGTAGAAAAGCATAAATATCCACGAAATTGGTGTAACGTAAGCTAGAAGCCCAACAAAGATGATGTAGTAGGCACATGTGCAGTTTAAGTCGAAGAATTCACTTAAAATACCGTGTGACAATTATGTGCCTTGGTGGAGAAGCATAAATGACATTTAATAGCATTCAAGAAGCATAAATGACATTTAATAGCATTCAAGAAGCATATATAAGATGGCATTGTGCATTAATTTTGATGTATTTTAAAATTTTATTTTTTTATTTCCTTTGAATAAGGCCATTTGGTCAAATATTGTTTTAGATGATCTTGTCTTAGTTTCCTATCTTTAGGCAGTAGATTTTTTCTTCAAGTTTAAGTAATTTCCTATTTTCTTTAGGATCGAATGGTGTCAATTAATCAATCAATCAATCATCATAAAGACATCATTATAACGGTAAAGGCATCATTTAAGTAGGCTTGAATGATGTCCATGTTGTACAACAAAAGTTTGAGCAAGTTGAGGATCCTCTTCATGACACTAACGCTATAAAAAAACATGAAATTAGCCACGAAATTACCGACAGAATTTTGATTTTTCACGGAATGAAATTTTCAACCAAATTTGTTTTGTCGCTAAATTCACTGTCACAAATTGTTTACCAACAAAATTTTAATTTCGTCACAAATTACCGACAGAAATTTCGCTAAGAAATTTCCGATGAAATATTCTCCACCAGCAGCAACCTCACAGACAGGGCCGTCACGTGTCACCTTCACCAGTCACCACGTGTCGCCACCTGATAAATCTACAATTTTGCCTCATTCAGGAATCGAACCCCCGACCACTTGTGCACGCACATGATCCCTTGCTAGTTAAGCTGCAATGACCTTGTGTCTTCTAAACGCATATTTAAATATATTTAATATTCTACTGCATAATAAATTATTTACTGTTATAATTATATGCACACACATATATTTAACACACACACACGAGCGCACACATATAATATTATTAGAAACTAAAAATAAATTGAATGATAATTCTAATTTATGTGTTTATCATTTTATATATTTTCATTTTATTTTATATATAATATATTATTGATTGGAAAATAATTTTTATATATTTATATGATTATTAATTTCATATTGTTTATTATTTTAAAAATATTGGTTTCAATATAAAATTTATTACAAATAAAAAAATATTATTTCTAATATTTTCATATTTAATATTCATATTAATTAATATTTAATAATAAATAATAATAAAATAAATAAAAAATTTAAATTAGAAATTAATAATTAATTAATAATAATTAAATAATAATTAAATTTGCTACAGAATTAGTCACGGAAAATTTTTGACAGATTACCGACAGAATTAATCACTGGAAAAATGCTGTTGGAAATTTAATGTTTTTTGTTGTGTAAGGACCCAATCATTATAACCCATCTAATAACATTTAGGTTTTAATTAGTTACAATAAACGCCCATAACATTACTATATGTGCTGAATGTGTAAATGAGGCCTTAACCATGCACATTTAGATCCACACGCATGAGATTTTACAACCTATAGAAGCATGTATAAGCATGAAAAAAAAGCTCAAGATGCATACAAGATGTGGGGATTGGAGGGTATAACGGAATATTAAAATTTTTTCAATCCCTTCCTTAAATCTATTGAAGGTCGTATAGTTAAAAAGTATACATTTCTTGGAGCATTTTCTTTTTTCTCCTCATTCGGTTTAAAGAAGTCAACAACCATGATAAGCTTCCATTATTAGTATCCATACGAACAGCTTTTTAACACGAACGCGTGTTGGCACCTCAACATTTGAGTCTAGGATCAACTCTCTAATCTCCTTCTCCTTCTCGTTCTCAGCTTTTTCTCTTGTTTCTAATTTCGATTTTTAGATGTGACAATTGAAAAAATTCTGGCAATCTATTTGTAGACATTCAGAACCTATCTTTTTAAATTTCTAAATCAATCTTTATCAATTTCAAAATTCAAATCTTATGAGAAACTTTTTAAATCTGAGAAATTAAATAAAAGGTGATTTAATTTAAATATGTTCAACATATTTAATTTAACCAATTTATTTAATTTGTATAAGGAGCTAACGATGATAGAATTTAATTTATCTTCACAAATTAAAAACAAGATATAATATCAAGATTGATCTACCTTTTTTTGTTAACAAGAATGATCTATTTAAATTAAATCCAATATTTAATTTATTTTTATAAATTAAATCCAATTGGATTCAATGTTGGCTCAAAAGTTTTCAAATCATAATAATATTGCTTCGACCGTTATCTAAATTAAGTTTCATAATTAGTTGACCAAATATGTTAACCTAGCAAGTCTATATGCCATCCACTTCAATTTTTTTTATAAATGCCATATTTATAAATCAAGAAAAAAATTAAAACAAAATTCCCCACATGAAGGATCAGAAGAAATCAAAGAGGTTGAAACATGGCGGAGTTGTTCTCAACAATCTCCATTTGTGTGTCTCGTATCTAGTAATCAAGTCTTCTTTGTACTCCAAAGATGTCAAAATGTGTGGGAACCTCTTCAATTTTCTTTTCTTTTCTTTTTTGTTTTTTTTGCCAGGGAAAAGATATTCATAAATAAAGAAAGATACATATATGGTTCAAAGAGAAAGAAAGACAAAATATACAATCCAAAAGTTAACCATGGTCATCAAAAGTAGAAACAAGATCTTCCTCCATAATTTTCCTCAAGGCAGAAGGGGGTCTCCAAATCCAATCAGACGGACACGACCCCAACAATGAAGCTCTCGCAACCCAGTCAGCTACTGAGTTTGCTTTTTTGGAAATCCACAAAAAATTGTGGTTTCTGATTAAGTTCATTTTATCAAGGATATTCTTAATAATGATATCACATTTCCAATTTGGACTATTGGACCCCTTATTTAGGCAGTTGACTAGAGACTGATTGTCATTCTCAAAAGTCACCTTATCGAGGTGATTGGCAACCGTATAGTCAAGGGCTTTATGCAGAGTCATACATTCCGTCATAAATGGAAACTCTGACACAATCCTTTTGCTAAAACCATATAAGATCCATCCATTCGAATCACGAACGACTACAGCTATTTATGCTATTCTTATCTCTACTAAAAGCTCCATCAACATTAATTTTTAGTGTATTACCTTCAGGGAGCTGCCACTTAGATTTAGGTCATGGAGAAGTATTTGACATGCCCTCGGTGTTATGTGTCCAGTTTTTGGCCTCCCAGTATTCCTGTAAGAGCTAACCTGTATGAGTGAAAGTGAATATAGGGTCAGGGGGCAGGTTCTGGTAGATAAAATCAGATCTTCTTTTCCAAATCTGCTAGAGGAACATAGTAAGGTAAGCTTTATTCCAATCAGTTAGATTGGCATTACAGAGCATCCAATTGATCCAAGCATTAATATCAATTACGTGGTCGAACTGACTACGAAGAGAGAAGCAGCTGCCGAACCAAGTTAAGGCAACCCAGTCACAATAAAGGAAGAGGTGAGTTAAAGATTATGGGTTATCATTGCAAATAAAGCATAAATTAATCGAAGCACAATTACAATTCTATAAATTTTGCATAGTAGGAAGGGCATTAGAGAGGAGTTTCCATATAAAATTTCTAATTTTATAAGGGACCTTCAATTTCCAAACTTCCTTCCACAGCTCCTATGGTTTAGAAGAGATAATTCAGCTATAAAGTTATCACCGTCACTTACAATCTTCATAGCTGTTATGTATCCCTCTTTAACCATATAACTAACCTTTGCTCCCCCTGTCCACAGCCATCTGTCAACCCTTTTGGAGGTTGCAACTGGAATATTTTTTATCACACTACATTCAAGCTCAGTAAGGAAAGATTCAACTAAGCTCAGGTTCCACTCTTTGTCAGCAAGAAGCTCAGAAACTCTAAGATTTGAAAGTGAAGGGTAGGGACAAGGAGATAATAATTTGAAGTCTCTTAAGTCACTAACCCAAGGATCACCCCAAACCTTAGTTCCCCTCCCCTTGCCAATACTAATCAAGGTGTTACCATTGAGCACTTTTCTCCCTTCCAATATACTATTCCAAATCCACAAAGCCCTTCCCCCCTTTCTAGCTTCAAGGAAGGTACAATTTGGAAAGTATTTTCCTTTTAGGATTTTTACCCAAAGCTGTTCTGGTTCTCTAAGGATTCTCTAGCCCAGCTTTGCCAATAAGACAAGGTTAAAAGTTTCAAAATCTTTAAAACCCATACCCCCATCCAGTTTGTCATCTTTTAACCTATTTCTAGAGACCCAATGAATTTTCCTCTTGTCTTCTGACTCTTTCCACCAAAAACTAGAAATGCTTTCATCAAGTTTATTTCAAAGCAGATTTTTGGAAAAAGGAAACATGACGTAGGGTAAATAAGGATAGAGTTAGCAATAGATTTTACCAGTACCTCTCTTTCGGCATCAGACAAGAAATTTTTCTGCCAGCTCTGCATCCTTTGCTTGAGTTTGTCAATAACAAAACTTATTGCTCTAGATTTTGAGCTCCCCCAAGTGATGGGGAGTCCCAAATAATCCCCAGGCAAGTCTGTAGCAGCAACTTGGAATAAATGTCCTATTTCCTCCTTCATAATATCAAAAATAGAGTTAGAGAAGTAAATGCAAGATTTATGGACATTCACAACTTGCCCTGAAACTTGGCAATACATGTCTAAAATGTATTTCATGTTTCCACCGTTATCCAAATTTGCTTGGAGGAAAAACACTGAATCATCTGCAAACAAAGAGTGAGTGATTGTGGGACAAGAAGAGGTCAATCTGATTCCTTCTAATGAACCTCTTTGTTCTACTTTCTCAATCATCCTGGAAAGAACGTTGCTTACAAGAATGAATAAGTAAGGAGATAATGGATCCCCTTATCTTAAACCTCTCTTAGGCATAACTTCAGAGTCGTGCTTCCTGGACATCATGATTGAGAAATGGACAAAAGATAAGCACCAAAAGATTCTACAGACCCACTCATCAAAAAACCCAATTTCTTAAAAACTGCAATTAAGAAGTCCCACTCAACTCTATCAAAGGCTTTATTCATATCAAGCTTCAAAGCAAGTTCATAAGAATTTCTATTGGTTTTCAAATGATGAAAGGATTCATGGACAACAATAATATTATCCTGAATCATCCTTCCAGGCACAAAGGCTCTCTAGTTTTCAGAAATGAACTTGCCAAGGAGAGGTTTTAGCCTATTAACAATGACTTTTGAAAAAATTTTATAAGAGAAGTTGCAAAGGCTAATAGGCCTATAGTCTCCCACATGTTCAGGGCAGTCAATCTTTGAGATGGGAACTAAATTAGTTTTATTGATTTCATCTAAGAGAAAGCCTTGAGAAAAAAGTTTTTTGATTAGAGAGCAAACCTGACTGCCGATTTGATAGAAAATGCCGGTGAAACCATCAGGGCCAGGAGCCTTGGAGCCCTCTAACTCAAAAGCTGCTCTCTTAACCTCTTCATCAGAAATTTCTGTCATGAGACTAAGATTATCTTGATCAGTAACTGAACTGTCCACAAATTCCAGAATATGGCTGAAATCCCTTTGCTCTAAACTGTTAAATAAATTAGCATAGAAATCTTCAAAGCATTTGCCAATCTCGTCATCCCCTTCTGCCCAAGAGTCATCTCCTTTTTTAAGCCGAGTGATCTTGTTTTCGCATCTTCTTCTACTGGTGGACATATGGAAAAAAATTTTGTGTTCTAGTCACCACTTTTTAGCCACTGAATCCTAGATTTTTGGACCCAATAGACTTATTCTTGCTCCCATAGGGTGTTTAAATTGTGCTTCAGATCAGCAAGCTTCAGAGCTGTTGCAGTATTCCATTCTTCTTCTAAGTAGGATTGGATTTCTCTCATCAGATTATTTATAACCTTGCTGCAGTTTTTGAATTCTTTCTTGTTCCAATCAGACAGTTTGCTACTCAGGCTATTGAGATTTTCTACAAAATCAGACAAATCCGTATCATTATTATTTCCGTGCCAATTGTTTATGACAAGATCCTCAAAATGGAGATGAGCAAGCAATCTGATGTCAAACTTAAAAGGCTTGGGAGTGATGGCATCAATATGCTCATATTCCATGAGGAGAGGGCTATGATCAGAACCTATTGAACTTAATACATGACATTGACCTTTTGAAAATTTTTCTCTCCATAGACTGTTAGATATCGCTTTGTCAAGACATTCTCTTATAAAGTCTTCCCCCTCTCTATTGTTTGCCCATGTGAACTTGCAGCCTTTATATGCTACTTCCATCAATTCACAATCCGAAAGGAAGCTCCTAAATCTGTCTAAGTCTCTGTCAGTGACAGCCCAGCCACCCTCTTTATCTGAATGGGAGAGCAATTCATTAAAGTCGCCAATTAGGATCCAAGGAACATCGCTCCCAAGATTTAGGTCTTTTAGGTGACTCCACCACTGAGATTTAAGATTTATATCTATAGGCTCATAGACACAAGTCACAGCACCAAAGTTTTTCCCACCACAACAAATATTAATAATGTGGATGAAGTATCTTCCTACAGTTCTAATACCAACACTAATATCATCTTTCCACCATAATACAAGACCCCTTGATCTACCAACAGGGTCAAAATAGACAGAATTGATAAAGCCTAATTTACACTTAACCCTTTCAATTCTTTCTCTTCTCATTTTAGTCTCAGACAAAAAAGCTAGATTAGGATTTAAATTTCTAATTAGGAACCTTAGGTGATGAACTGTCATGTGGTTCCCTTGACAGTTCCAAGCAATGCAGTTTATTGATCATTGGTGGCTGTGCACGGGCAGCCACCATACCCTCCTTCTGATTCCATATCACCATCCTCCAATTTATGTGAGATAGAGGACTCACCTTTAAAGAGTACACGCCTAGTTTTCTTGTTGTGCTTTGGCCTCTTTTCATTATCCACCTCCCTATTGCCTTCAGAAAACGCAAGGGAACCAGCAAATTCAAAGAGCTTCCTCAAAAACCATTCCCCTTGGCATCTTTTTTTGTTCTATCTTTTCTTGCTCTAGCAGATGCGCCAGTTTAGCTTCCTCACTCTTCTTGATGATGGCCAGTTCTCTACTCTCAGCTTTTGAGGGAGAGTCAGAGCCTGAGTATTTTTGTCTTTTGGCAATCAGTGATATCCACTCTCCTTGGGCACTGTGTTTTAAAAGAACCCGATTAAATTGGTTTGCTAGCTCAGCTACATCAGAAACCCCATCTGGGGTAATTGCTCTTGTTGGAATTATGGGCTTTAATCCGCCCTTAATGGGCTGGACCCATAAATTAGGGAATTAAGATATTCCTAATATAATTAATTATGTGTTTAATTAATTATAAAGATAATCAGAATAAATTGACAAGATGGCTGACTCAGCGGTGAGTCAGATAAATATCCAAAAGATATTTAAAAGGATAAATTAAATATTGAATATTTAATTTATGCCATTTAAATAATCTGATTATTACTTGGAAGGATAAAATAAATGAATTATAAATGAATTCATTTATTTGAATTTGAATCTGATGGAGAGATTATCTCAACCGAAGATATTTTGAGTTCCCAAAATATCCCTGGCCTACTCCTATAAATAGGAGTCCTCCCCATCAGTTTCAATCACCCCAGTCGTTGAGTTTTCCGACTATCCTTTCTTATCTATATTTTCTCTTGTGTGGTGCTCTGCTGTGCCACTAAGTTTGGACTCTAGAATTTTCTAGTGGTCTGAACAAGTTCAATTTTTCGAGCGTCCGTACGGTGAAAAGGAGATCACGTCTGGTATGTTTTTGCTCCCTTTTACCTTGTTGATGTGCTGGCTGATAAATATTGTTTCTAGTTATTTATCTAACATT
>QFDD01008205.1:0-13255 GCA_006871305.1 Vachellia collinsii | reverse complement strand
AAAAAAAAAATCACATGTATGTGTAAATCGTGTGTGATTGTATTATTTTTATTATCTCTTAATTTAGTTACACAAGATTAAGTTTTAGAAGCATATAGGTGTGTGTTTGCTTGTACCGGAGTTATCACTGCATCCTCCTTAATCATAATTTTCCCTAGGACACAACTGGTACTTCATTACTAGTAAACAAAATTGGTATATTTGATTTCTTCCCTTTTCGTGTTGAAAACTAGTAAAAAGAAGGAAAAATTGGAGAAAAATCTCATATTGAGGAATTAATTGGGGAATGAGACTTATTCAGTTGCACATATAGAAGCTCAAATGCACATGTGGAAGTTCATTTATATACGTGAAAGTTCAGTTGCACATAACGTGAAATCTCAGTTGCATATTGTAGAAGTTTAACTGCATATATGTAGAATGTCTCATTTTATAATTAATTCCCCAATGGGGGACTTTTTCTCAATTCTTTTTTTTTTTTTTTGCCAATGACTTTTTCTCAATTCTACCTAAAAAGAAAAGGCGACAAAGTAGAAGAACTGTGAATAATTGGAGGAAAAAAGAAACAACTTTTTTTTTTTAATGGAAAACCTTGATGAAAAGGTGAGGTTCGAACTTGTTTGCTAAAATTCTATAATCACTTTCACATAAATTGAGATAAAACTTCTATCATATATTTACCTCAAATTATTTATAATCACTTTTTAAAAGTTAATTTAAATAAGCTTTCATTTATAATATGAAAGCACAGTACCTAACTCATGATTCATTAACGTTTATCTCTACATATAAGTCATTTTTTATCTGACTTCAACAGTTAAATCTACTTAATTTCATTAAATTAAATTATAGAGATGCCTTTCCAACGTCTAGATGGAAGCCACGTCTAAAAGGCACTCCCGGCCATCAAACCCATTCAATTTGTGGGAGCTTCACTTAGCAGCTGAACCCAAATAAACCATTCCCTTTTGGCTCTACGGTCTGCACGATAAGTTCTGATTTTAAATTTGCAAAATTTCCCCAAAACAAGAGCCTTTAATTTCTTCGTCTGTCGTTTTGCTTTCGAAATCTCCATTTTGCCATTTTCAGCGTTCACGGCCATTCCCTAGAGTTTCCTTTGAAACCAAGAAACCCTCGAGGCGAAGAAGCCCGTAGTGGGGAGAGACTCCATTACAAAACGACCCACAACCTCTATTCAATTGGTTCTGGTTTTTTATAGTGAAATTTGCGAGAAGAATGGCATGCATTTGCGGTACATGGCATGCATTTCCAGTAATTTAAGGGCTTTTGTAAGAAGGAAAAGAAACAGCCTCATTAGTATCTGCAAATCAGAGGAGCTTCATATTTTCAGCATTCCAACGGCCAGATCACGTCCCGCTGAAAATCAAGATGAAGAAGGGAAGCTTAAGCGTTTGGTGGAAGAAGTTCAAATGAAGAGGGAAGGCTTTTTGGCGTTCTGGCAATGCAAAGTAATGATGTTGGGGCCATCTCGTTCGGACAAAGAGGCATTTTGAGTTCAATAAGCTGGTTAGCCATCTAGCTTCTCATTCGGTAAGGCTTCATTTTACTTCCCAGCATTTATGAACCCTTCGTGAGCAGCTGTGACCTTTTTCTCCCCCGTCCTAATGAAGAAGCATTGTAGGATGCTTACTGGGCTGTGTTGCGAATGAATCATAATTTTTATTTATTTATTTTTAAATTACGGGATGCTCCTTTTAAGCTTAAGAGGAGGCTTGCTTTTGGAAGGTTATTCGAAGACGTTTAAGTAACGGGTAAGAGATGTAAATACAAAATCAACCCAATGATAGTACACAATTGATTCTGGTTTTTTGTTCAGAAAGTTGCTAGAAGCCAATCTGACTCTGAGTTTTCACTACTCTACGCAGAATGGGGAGTGTCATTCACGTTCTCTTGTAGGGCAACCCCTTAGCTTCATCAGCCTTTATGCTTCCTGAATCCCATTTTCAGCAAAGTCAGAGTCATTTTCAGGAAACTCCAGAAATAGCCTCAGTATCAGAGAGCTTCATAATTTCTATAGAAACAACCACTAGGCTTGATCAGGTGACCGTGTTCTTCGATTTTGTGGCCTCATGTCTGAATCATTAGAACCCATAATGGAATCAAGAGAGGAGCTCATGGTTTCTCCCGTTGGTGATAGCAAGCCAACTCTAAGAACTGCTCACTTTCTTAAACCTTCTCTAACCGCAAATGGTGGACCATGTTCTGATGTTCTTTCATCTTCCATATCCTTGCCTCGTAGCTTTGAACCAAAAACCTGGCCTCTCACAGTAAAGTTCACTGGGTGGCGACACGCACCAAGAAAATGGATTCATTGGGTGGATTCCTTGCATTCTACCTTCGAATCAGTATGGAGAAAAGTGGGTATTAAAGAAGCAATCCTGGGCAGCAAGTACCACGTGTTGAAAAATGAAGATGTGACATTTGGTATTGCAGAGAGATGGTGTTCTAAGACAAACACGTTGGTGTTTCCTTGGGGTGAAGCAACAATTACCTTGGAGGATATGATGTTTTTGGGAGGTTATCCTGTTTTGGGTGACTCTGTTTTTAAACCTCTTGAGGCCAAGGAATTGAAAGAGGTAGAAGAAAAATTGATTTTAGCCCGGAAGGAAATTATTAAAGGAAGTAGGAATAAGGCCTGTCCATATACATGGGTGAATACTTTCATGAACTGTGGGAGGGAAATTGAGCATGAGGCATTCCTTGCTGCTTGGCTTTCCTTGTTTGTATTTCCGGGGAGATCCTTCCTTGTAAGGAGTATCGTGTTCCCAATTGCCATTCATCTTGCTAGAGGGAATGCTATAGCTTTAGCGCCTGCAGTTCTGGCTAGCATATACAAAGATTTGAGTCTGCTGAAGCAAGCCATTGTTGACTTGACAAAAAGTCTAGTAAGTGGTTATAGAAAGCACTGTGAACTGGTTCTTCAATCTCCATTTTACTTGGTTCAAATTTGGGCGTGGGAGAGAATTCATGTTTTGCAACCAAAGCCCAACCCTATCAACACTGATGACACAATATTGGGCAGGTGGCACAGAGTTAACGCTTTGGAAGTTGACAACGTGAGGTCAATTCTAGACTCAGCGATGGAACAATTTATATGGCGGCCATATGTCAGATTTGGAGGTAAGAGGAAAAAATTTTATGTAGAAAATTCATTGTGTGTAATGCTTGATCATACTTTGGAAAAAGAAATAGAGGCTTTTGTTATATGCATGAGAGTTTCTGAGCTAGTTGGGCTTGACTGTATAGAACAATACCTCCCACATAGAGTAGCTATGCAGTTTGGGATGGATCAAGACATTCCTGGCTTTGTGGCTCGAAGCAATGAGACTCCTGAAATTGGTTGGTCCAATTACATTAGACCAATGATGGATAGGAACATATACATTGCATCACGGTTTTTTGAGGCAGATGTTACCACTCGTTATGTGGAGTGGTGGAAGAAATCAGTGTTAGGTCATCAAGATCCTTTCAAGAATGTTGTGCGACAAAAGAGGAGTTCAATGTCATTAAAGAAGATGAATGATGATGCTGGTGTCCCACCTGGAATTTCTCCCAAATGTTGCAAGGAAAAGCCAAGAAATAATGGTCATAGAAGCTTTGGAAATGATGAAAAAGATGAAACTGATCAAAATGGTGTTCTTTCATCACCAGTTGCAGCTCATAAAACTGATAATTTAACGGCAATGAAGATAGAAATGTTGGCAAAGGTTAGAGGACCAAAAAGAGCAAAGAGAGATTCCAGAAGAGATGATGACATAAGTTGTTTTGCTTCTAGTGCTGATAATGGAACCGTGGGAATAATGGACTTGGGGATGAAGTCCTTTCCAACAATTGAATGTGAAACTTTGGTGCGAGGTCTAGAAGAAGCTAAGGAACATGCAAATGGGATCCAAGAATCAAATGTGGCTCATCACAAGGTAAATCTATCTTGGACTGAAAGAGAAGGCATTAGCAATATAGATGACATAAGAATAATGGATCTTGAAAATAGAATTAGCCGGCTTGAGAGATTGCTTGATGAATTAAAGGGACCTAGGCGTAGCCACGGCTCCTAAATTTATCGAAGCAAAGGCTTTTAGAGTAGATATGCTGCTTGCTTATTTTAGTACATCACTTAGAGATTTAGTGCATTAGTATTTACAAATTGAGAATTTAGTTATCTTGGGAAGAGAATTTTTACTAGTCATATATATATATATATATATATATTTGATTGGTACATATAATGAAACAGAATATAATAGAATGTGGAATGAAATTGATCTTGAGAATGACAAATAATCTCATTGCCTAAAAAATAAGAACAAAAATCAGAAAAGAAAAGTACCAGGCTATTAAGGTACCAAGGTCCAAGAATCAATTCCATCTTATCAAGATATACGCATTTGAGATAATTTGCTGAGTTGGCCTCATAATATACCTGAACTGTTTTTCCCTTTGAAAAAACGACATGCACATTAGTTTTACTGATATTTTGTTGGAGCTTTAATTCTCCCTTCATTTCTCCATAATGTGCCATTTTTTAATATATTTTATTGTGCTAGTTTAGTGGTTCATCTCTTGGTTGAAGTTATATTATTGAAATATAAACAGAAGTTTAAATTTTCATATTTAGAGAGTACTCTCATTTTAATTGCTTCACTGTTTAGTGGAAACAAAAATCTCTCCCACCCTCAATTTTTCTTTTGATAAATGTTATATTTTCTTCGGCCGAGTAAAAGAAAGTTGTTACGTTACCATAGGAAAAGTGTCGGACTTCTTTCTGCCAAATTATCTTAAAGTTTTGAAACTCAGGAAGGAATTGGGAGGTCTGTATTATCAAGCTACTGTTAATAACCTTTAGGCCATCCAGTGTGCTTTTTCTAAATCTATATTGTTAGCACTTGGTCTGCATATATTATAAACGATAGGGTAAAGGTGCAAATTTGGTAATCAAGTGTTTTCCCAAGTGCAGTTGACATGTTTTACTTATGGAGAGTTCAAAAATAGTTATTTTTTTTAAATGGAGCAAAATAAACAAAACTGTTAATATGTTTCAATGTCCGTCAATTTCTTTGAGATGTGGATTCCACTAACAGTCAGTGTATATCATAGTCAACGTTAGACATATTAGCGGTTTTACTTATTTTTATTCATTTAAAAAATATAATGGTTATTTTTGCACTCTCTAAAAGTAAAATGTGTTAGTTGCATCTAGTAAACTCTTAGTTGTCAAATTTGCACTTTTATCCTAAAAGATATTAGTAATGAGATGAAAAGTATTGAGTTCTTAAAAAATAATTGATGATGAACCCCTTCAAAAATATTTTTTTCCTAAAGATATTACCAAGTCTCATTATCTCTAAAAAGAATTATACTTTGAATTTTTAAGAATATAGAAATTGATTTTAGACTCCTTCCCCCTGAATCTTCATATTTGTTCTTAGAGGCCATTGTTTAATTTCATTATTAATTGATTTGATATGATTAGTTTAATATTGCAATTAAAAAAATTAAATATGAATTATTCAAATATTAATCTTCTAGTTACCGCCAAAAAAGGAAGTGGAAGAAAGGGGTTGAGAAGGGAAAATGAAAGGTTTTTTTTTTTTTTTTGGAAATATCAAGAGATTAATTTTGGAGGCTCTCAAAACAATTGGATATGCAGTTGCAGTTGTAAACTTCTCAGAGTGCCCTTGATCATCGTTGAAATTCTGGTAATCCTGAATGAACATTATTGAAAAGGCAAATTTTGTTCATAGAGATTGATATGCTTTTTGTTTCATACTATATTTGTAAATATATCCATTATCAACCTCCACCTTTAGGGTTACAAGTGGATTGTGATGAAGGTGTTTAAGTAGTTTTCGCTTTTTGTAAGCCCTAATTATGGAATGAATTCAGGTACTATTAAAAAAACTTAATTTTTAATAAAGAAAAGATTGCTCACCATAAATGCAAAAAGAGAGAAAATAATTGTATTAATGGATTAGTTGGACCAATCACAAGATGTAGAAAAGTATGCATTTGATAGTGTAATGTTGTATGGATTGTTTAAAATAAGCTAGCATTAAATATTATAATAATTATAATTAAAACATATTTGAAAGTTGATTTGGTATTTCTAATGAAATGTGACAAATAGGATTCACTAAAATAAGGTAAATTGTTATTAACTTATTTAAATCATTAAAATGTAATTAAATTGCATTAGATAGGATATCGCCTAACTTCCTTTGTTGATCGGATGCTCTACAACCTCAATCCGATGAACAAAGGTGAAGTCTTGTGAATTCAATTTGATTTAGTTTGTTGGAAGTTATGGGATGCCCGCAACTGTCAGATCTTTTAAGACGAACATTTAGTATTTGAGACTATTACATATTCTATAAATATACTCACTGAACACACACTTAGAGCTAGTAACACTCCAATTTGTTGCTAATGTACGCGGCTTACTAAGACGAACTTATTTTTGGCTTTTATCCTGATGTAAAGTTTTTGTTTTAATTAATACATCCTCCTTCATTAAAAAAATTGCATTAGATAGGAGTTGATAGAATTTAGAGATGAAATAAAGTATTATTAAATTAGATTATTAATTCATTAAATTAAACTTTTCATGTTAAATGTCATGCATAATTCTTACATGACTACCCATATTCACTACTTATACAATTAGGGTTATTAATTCTACTTAGACCCCATAATGATATAAACCTATAAGACAAAGAACAAAAGAAAGAAAATTTCCCCCTCCTTTTTCATGAAAATATCATTCCAAAAAAAAAATTTAATTTGTTGATATGTATTTTAAAAAAGTATTTTACTATAATAAAAAAAATTAAAAGCACAATTATATAAAAAACGATATAGCATGAAGAAATATATGTTGATAAGAAATATCATGCATTTCATTTTTAATCCTTATTTTTTTGACATACTTTTTCTATTAGTTCTTTTATTTAATTAGCAGTTGATGTAATGCTAAAAAGGGAATGTTATTTATAAAATTTTGTGTTAGATGCTGTTTTCAAAGAAGATATGTGATAGTTAACAAGTAACACTGAAAAGATGAAAATTGTTTGTCTTTAAAGCATACTTAATGTTAAGTAAGTATTTGGACCAAATTTAGGTCAAGTTAATTTGGTTAAGTTGAACCAGATATCTAATCAAATTATTTAACCCCAAAACAACCATTCAAACACCGTTAAAATTTGAAACATTAGAATTATTATTATTTTTTTCAAAGAGATACATTGTTAGGTTTTGAAAGAAATTAAAATGTGATGGCAACACATCTTCTTACTTCACCATATCATTTCCTCTATGATTGTGGCCATATGCTCTATTTATTCATTTAAGAGTTTTATTTTCAACTTTTAAAATAAGACTTGTTTTCTAGAGTTTTAGATTTTAAAAGTTTAATAATATTTAAGAGTAAAATGATGATTTATAAAACAAATAGAACTAATTTCTTTTAAGTATATTTTTAACTCTTAAATATCTACTAATGTAGATTTTATTTTTATGTTGTTGGGAAAAATGAATATAGGTATCCACATTCTCTCTCCTTTCAGCTTTTCACACACCTCTTTCCAATTATATCCCTCCTCATCTTTATTGCGACCTAATAATTTATTTTGTTTTAAAGGAGAGAAAATTGAGAAAAGGAGGGATATAATTGGAAAGGAGTGCATGTGAAAAGCTGAGGGTAGAGCGAGACTTTGGGGGGGGTGTCTGTGGGCTGGTGGGACCCATGGGAGCAGTTTTTATTTCTCTACTGATCAGATAACATTCCAGGTTGACACGAAGAATTTTTCCAATCATTAGAGTTTCAGCTGCCTGCAGGGGTAATTGTTTTAATTAAAACAGGTGAGGGGCAATGTTGTAAATAGAATTTGTTGAAATTTGAGGGACCAATCTGAAATTGTAACATAATCTTGTTCAGTAAAATGGAAGGATAATAAACTCGCAAGTCGCCACCTTTGCCTTTCTCCTCCTCCTCCTCCTCCTTGCTCCCAACGGCTGCGCTCCATGAAGAGTCCGATGATGGACAGTGAGACTCCATTCCTTCCTGATGAAATAACCAGAAACATTCTCAAACGGCTTCCTGTGAAGTCGCTGATCCGATTTCAATGTGTGTGCAAACAGTGGAAGAATCTCATCCAAAGTCGATCTTTCGTTGCAGACCACCTCCACCACTCCACTCATCAAAATCTCTCTCTCCTCTTGCAAAGGGATCGTTTGCGCTTGTGTTTGCTCGATTCTGCGATGCAAGTCCTTGAAGTTCAGAACGCCCCTTTGATTAATTCCTTTAATCGTGCTAGGATCGTGGGTTCCTGCAATGGCGTGTTGTGTGTTGGAAATCGACCCGGATAAAAAATTTCCTCCTCCCCTTTTATTGTGGAATCCTGCTAATAGAGCGTTCAGATATGTGCCTAGAAGAACTTATGCTGACTCTGATGATTGTGTGGTAGGATTTGGGTTCAGTGCAGTTGTTAATGATTACAAGATAGTGAGAACTTATAATAAGTTTGATGATGTTGTGAATCGAGTGGAAGTGTTTTCGCTAAGCAGAGGGTCATGGAAAGCAATAAATATTGGGAACTTGAAAGGGGTTCAACTCCATTCTGAGACTGTCGCAGCTAATGGAACTATATTTTGGTGTGGGTTAAAACTAAGTGCAGAGGAGGATGATACTGATGAGGATGAATATGATATGGAGGAAATTGAAAAAGGCGTTGAGGTGATAGTTTCATTTGACATGGCAAATGAAGTCTTTACATTGATTCCAAAGCCTGATTTAGACTATTATGCATTTGAAAAACTTACTATTTATGAGAACAAACTGGCTGTGCTTTGTGACATTTGTGATCATGGTGATGATGATGAAAGATCTGGTTTGATTGATTTGTGGGTGATGGAGGAGAGCACGTGTGCATTCAGGGAGAGATGGAGTTGGACTAAAATATACACCAGCAGACCATGTTCATACACATTAAAACCAATGACTATTTGGAGGAACCAAATTGTCTGCAAAGCTTCTTCTGAGGAGGATTATATAAAGGAAAGAGATATGCTATATATGTTGAATATCACTACCAATGAAGCTAAGAGATTTGATATCCCCAAATGCGACTATTATAGTATTTGCAATTACGTGGAAAGCCTGTCATCACTTGGCACCTACCGCTCATTCTAAACCTGAATAATTACATCGCAGATTTACTTTGTTCAAGTTTTTTTAGTAGGAATGAGTATCTAACAGTGTAGATCATCCTATAACTATAATATGCCTTTTCTATGTGTTATCTAGAATTATGAACGCAGATATTTAGCACCAGTTGCAACTATAATTTGGAGCTTGTTTTTTGTTGACATGCCTATGTTTTGTTTTTGGGTGAATAATATATCATATGTTTTATTATCTTGTTTGAGAGGCAAGGAAAATAGTGTATGCCTTCTTTTCCTCTTTCGTTGCTGTAAACTAAAGATCTCTTTCTCTGTAATTTTCCTTCCCTCCTCTGCACCTTCCAGAGTCATCTTTGCCTGCCACAAGTTACGGGGGTTATTCCATTATGGACATAGCTCTTCTGTTTGTTTACTGCCTTCTCTATTTCTGCTGGCTTCTATTTTGGAATAATGAATGCATTTTCTTTTTGCTTTTGTTGAGTTCCAAGTTTTTCTTCCCTCCCACATGAAAAGCGGAGCCTTCCATTAACAGTTGACACTATTAGTCTTATCTTTCAAATTTCATTATGATGTCACAATTTGCTCTGGATTTTTGTTCAATCATTCATATACATACGTACATGTGTGTGTGTGTGTTGAGCTATGCTTGCGGATGGGATTGAATTTTTTTGGGAATTTAGTTATTTGTGTAGACATTTTCAAGCTGCATATATTCTTTGAAAATGCTGCAGTCTTCAATGGAAGTAGAGCATGGTGAATATATTGAAGCGTGATAGTGACATTTGTTGAAAAATTAATTCAAAGTCAAAATTATTTAAATTTATACATAGTTAGTCCTTTATTTTCAGAAAGATGGGTGGTTGTTTGTAGTGGCTACAAAATCTGTCATTTGTTGAGATATTTTTTGGTTTCTTAAGTTTTGGTTTTTGAATATAAAGTTTTAGGCACTATACAACCTCTGCCCCACATAAGATTTTCACTTTATTTTTCATATATTATGTCCACAAAAAAGCTGCATCACTGTGTGTCTCAAGCAGTATTTCATTCATTAAAGTGATAAGCTTGTTATTTACTTCCTCCATATAAAAGCTAGTTGGGGATTGAATTTGGTCCTAATATCATATCCCAATTGACTTTGCCTCCCAAAATATTTATAATGTTCTCCCCAAAGGGTTCTATTAATTTTACATGTTAAGGGGTTTTCATCCAAAGTTAGTCATAATGAAAAAGGGTATTTTAGGATTTATGCTTTTTATATTCAGTCATTGAATGCTCAATCAAGAGCAATGCATATGGCGAAGTTGGATCGCTCTGGTTTTGCCACAAGGTTTGTCAATACATTATATGTATGCATGTGCGCATTTCTAGCTGGTTATCTTGTTTATCAATTTAACAAATACGAATTGCTGCAGCATTGCAGGGTCTGTGGGTGGTGTACCTCTTGTGAATGGCTCAGCCTCTGCCCAGCAGACTATTAGTATGCCAGTTGGGGGTCCCAGTATAGTACCTGCATCAGCTCTCCCAACAGCCATTATGCCTACCCCAGGAGCAGAGCCAGTTGGAACCCCCAGCGAGTGTTTGCTGTTGAAGAATATGTTTGATCCAACTACTGAGGTCCGCTTTTCAATGATATGCTGTTCAATTTTGAGAAGTAATGTTGCTTTTGCTAATACTGATTTCTACTTTCTATACACAGACGGAACCAGATTTTGATGAGGATATTAAAGAGGATGTGGCAGAGGAATGTTCTAAATTTGGTTGGGTGAAGCATATTTATGTTGACAAGTAAGTTTCTGAATTCATAGTATTCATCCACATGTTTCTTGATAGATCTACTTAGTTCTTTTCCCATTTTGAACCGCAAATGCGATTTGTTCGCAACTCCTTAATTGATCCATCTTGCATGCAGAAATAGCGCCGGTTTTGTGTATCTACGGTTTGAAACAGTGCAAGCAGCTAGTGCTGCTCAACGAGCGATGCACATGAGATGGTTTGACCGCAGGTTGATTTCAGCGGTGTTCATGGTAATACCATACTGCCTTAGTTTTCCTTGTTTGGTATCTTGGAAACATTGTGATGTAGTGTAGAACAGTAACTAGTTGGGGGAGAGGAAAAAGAAAGTGAGATGAGCAAAGGAAAAGGGGGTGGAAGTTGAGGGACAGAACTGAAATTTCTAAATGCTGAAATTTTCTGTTCCTGCGATTTCATAGCCCTACTCCATTGGTTTGATACGAAGCTTTCGGGGTTTATTGTGTGAGAAAAGAGATATTGTAAATCAGGTATAGTTGTGATTTTGTCCCCGCATGAAAGTTCTTAGAGACGCAAAGGAGAATGTGGATATCATCGAGCTTTGCCGCCCGCTAATTATCTTGCTCTCAATTTCTACTGCGCCCTCATCCTAAATCGAGCAGAGCTTTTGTTGCGTTACTCGTTTTATTGTATGAAAATAAAACGAGTAAGGCAACGAAAACTTTTCTCGATTCAGGATGATGGCATGGTAGAAGTCGAGAGCAAGATAATTAGCGGTGGCGGTGGAGCTCGATGATATCTGCATTCTCCTTTGTGTCTCTGAGAACTTTCACGCGGAGACAAAATCGCAAATATACCTGATCTATAATATCTCTTTTTTGACACATTGCTTCAAATCAACAGCGAATCTCACAAGGATTGATGGAGTCAGTGGTACTGTCGTCCCCTCTGTTTGAATCTTCAAGCATTCACTTTCAACTTGCGCATCCAGAAATGGTAAGACTAACTTGGAAGCCTTATAAGGCATGCTTTAATTTTGGTTGTGCTTGGAGATTGTCGAAGGTTATTAATACCTCATATCTGAAACTTGGGATTTTGGCGCTGGGGAACAGATGGATAGATATCAGAGGGTGGAGAAGCCCAAGGCTGAGACTCCCATAAACGAGAATGAGATACGCATTACTGCTCAGGGCAGGATGAGAAACTATATTACTTATGCTACCACTCTCCTCCAGGTATTTCCAATATCCACATCCAAAGAGCAAACTTTTAGGTCAATGATTTTTTCTTGGGGAAGAACTTTTCTAATATCTGGGTTTTTGAGATACTGATAATTTTATGTGGCATATTTATGCCAGAAATTGAGTCACCCTCTATCTTTCTTTTCCTCTGAAGGGGGTTAGTACTGAGTCGAACCTCTGTATTAGATTTAATTTGTTTTAGACTCTAGGAAGCTTACCACCTGCAATTTTATTTTCTTTTGTGGGTGGGCGTCCTCCATTTGCCCCCTCTCACAAAAAAGAAAAGAGAAAATCATTAATCATTGTTTGGATGCTTTTAGAGGTGTTATATGCATGGATGAATTGGTGCATGTAGGTTTAGTTATTATGTTATCTTTTCAACTTATATTTCTCATTTTGCTCTTGAATTTTCCGCAGGAGAAAGGATCTGATGAAATTGTTCTAAAAGCAATGGGCAGGGCTATCAATAAGACTGTTATGATTGCTGAACTGATCAAGGTAGGACGCCAGGCATCTCTATATTTATGTTATTAGTGCTTGGTTCTATGTTTATCACCAAAATAACGCAATTGATTCAACTGATATCACGGACACATGGGAGCCTCTCGAAGAGGGCTTACGTCCGTATGGAATTGTTTATTCTCTCTCCCTTCCCTACCAATTTTTTTTCGGGTACAGAGTAGTGAGCCTTATGTTTTTCCATTATCCCATAGTTTGTAGACTACTCGCCACGTTTCAACGATCACAATTACTTTGTCAAAGCAAAAGCTGGACACATCCTTCTCTGGGTAAGAAATTGTTTAATACTCTCTGACATCACTAACATTATTCTTAGATACTCTGTTTTGTGGATAATTTATGATGGCTTAAGGGTTTGTTTGGGAAGTAACAAAACCTTGGTTTGAAACCTTGGTTTCACACAATCCGAGGTAAGTATGTGAGAGAGTTTTGTCTCAGATTGTGTGAAATTGATTCTGAGAATCATTTTCCAAACAAGCTCTAAATGTTCCAAAGTTAAGATGAACTTAGATAATTTCTGTTAGGAATCACGATGATGACTTGAGCTTATA